>JAECUM010066615.1:0-23820 GCA_016617855.1 Megalonaias nervosa | reverse complement strand
CACACCTTTTATTGGTAGTCAGAATTTGGCCACAGTCACCAAATAACCGGTGTATTAATTAGCATTTTGCAATATTTATTAAATGCTGTTAAACCCCACTATAGTATATTTGTATAGTACATATATTATTTGGTTTTGTGACAAATTTTGGTCATTTTTTTTTTCCCAAGATAACGTCACACTCCTTTGGTATAAAGTTTAAGTGGTCTTCAACTAGCTATTTAGTACTTTGATACTTATGATACATATGCTTATGATACATAAGTATACATCGCCGTGGCATGTTTTATGTTTGGAAATGCCGGGAAAATGTATGTTGTCCTTTGTTGTATACTGAAATCAGTGCATTTAAAAGGAAAATAATTTGGAGGAGAGACTACTTTACCAGTATTAATAAGCAAAGTTATAGAAATTTAATTGTATACAACGTTACATCAAAAGTTAATTAAAAGGGAATTTTATGTTATTTCTATATTGCTAATAATATATTTAAATATTTTTGTTTTAAGTTTTCACACACGCACGATGCAGAGCGAGTATTCATTTAAAAAATGACCCCCTGTTCCCCACCAATTAGCAAATTCTCAATGGGCAAGTAAATGCTATTTTTAGCAGGGTATTTCCGAGTGGCATATTTAAATTTGAATTGTGGAGGCAATATTTCGATGTTATAAACCTGAATGTGTGCGGCTACCGGATGAGATCTCAGCGTTGGTCTTTGTACATCATCTCTCTCCAAATCTGTCAGTTGCAGAATAATGTTTCTTGGAAAACGATATCTTGATATTAAACTTCTGTCATCCAAAGAATGGAGGACTTGTGTTCTGTCCCGGAACACACGTTGGCGTTGCAAACTTTGTTGGACATTTCGCTGTTGAATAAGTCCGAAGATGATAAAAGCCGCCATTTTTTACTTGCGCAAAACTTAAGCCAGGTAGGTGCTTGCCTCAAAGTTACGCCAGTATTTACGTTAATGCGTAGCTTATGGAACTTTAGTGAAACGGGAAAATTCTGCTTACGCAAGGTAATTGGCTTAACTTACGCCAGACGTACGTTACGCAGAACTTACGCACTTTAGTACCTTCAAGGTGTTAAGAATACGACTAACTGAAAAGCTCTCAGAATGGGTATTAAACCCCAACTAAAACATCATCCCATTCTCGCGTGATAGGTCACGTGGTCTCTTAACACTTGAACAAAGCAATAGAAAAAATGAAATTTGTCACGTAGCAAGAACAGCCCTATCTAAGAACTAAATTCTCATGCTGAAAATATATAAAAAAAAAAGAAAGACTGTTTATAGTCCGGCTAACACGCGGGCCGAAATGACCTTGGAACTAGCCAATCGTTATACTCGATGTTTACAAACTCTGTGAATCAAAGTGAGCTAAAAATATTGCTAATGTAATACGTTTTACGTTCTAAACAAACTGAATTTACTGAAAAAAATATCGAATCCCGTGAAAATAATCATTACAATAAAATGTAATGGAACAAAAATAAAATAAAAAAGAATTTTAAAACTAACACACAAGCAATTTAATTACATATACGTAACAACATAAACACAATAGCCCATTATTATTTTACATAAAAACACAATAGCCCTTTATTATTTTACATAAACACACATGCCTATTGTTGTCTCTACTATATGCTAGAGTTAGACTTATGAAACAAAATGATTAATGCCCATATGGGCATTGGGGGTGAGGGTGCTGTGAAGATTATGCTTTCGTGTTTTTGATTGGTACTGAACACGTACTTTTTGTAAAGTTAGTAAGCACTTGACCAATTTCCATAAATCATAATTCAGAACAAGCATGTTTGGTAAAGTTAATGAGTGCCTGACCAACACATTTTAATAAACTATAATACAGAACAAGCACGTTTTGTGAAGTTAGTGAGGCCAAGTTATATTGTCTTTCTTACAGAACAAGTGCTTTTTGTTAAGTTTGGGAGCGCTGGGCCTGTTTGAAAAAATATAGTACAGAAGAAGAAGTCTTTGTTAATTTAGTGAACAAAGTTCCATAGAATTTTGGACAGAACAAGTTTTATTTGAAAATAATGATTTCGTGATAATTGAATTTATTCTTTAGATCTTGGTTTACGAGTGTGAATAAGCGATAAAGACCTATCCGTATCAAATGCACAAAGGTGAATGATACTAAAATAAAAACCAGTTGTGATGGGGGATGATAGGCAAAAATTAATTTCTTTGTAATCAATAACTAAATTTTATAGCTATGTACAGCTCTAAGTTCGGTGAACGTCAGGCTTCACTTAAATCAAATGTAAATGAATGTGGTTAAAAGGCTGCGAAGGAAAGAAAATATTAACTTGAGATAGAAGTTGTTACAGATATCCTCAATTTTGCACACGTGACATCTTAACTTTTAGCATCCTCCTCACCTCGCTGCCATGTGCTCATCACCGTAAAACTTTTGCAGAAAAATGTTATCTATGTAGATGGAGTTCAAGCCATCAAAGCAGGGCTGATCCATCAGCTTTTGATACGGAAGTTCGACTTTTAGAAGGTGGTTTGCTTTTTAAAACGTTAATACAAGCAATCACAGATATGGTACAAAATTTGTATACAGTGGCGTACTAAGGGTAAATGGGACCAGGGGCGGCGACGAAAGCCCAAAGGAGTTTTGGCTCCCCAAGACCTCTGGCGCCCGGGACAAATGCCCCGTCCACCCCATCCCCACCCGCATCTCCCGTTAGTACTCTCCTTTTTATATAGTCCTTCGACTCAGTCTTCACAATTATAGCAAAGTTTGTTACAAATAAAGTATTTAAGGACACTGGAAATACAACATGAAAATTGCATTTTCTCTTTAGAAAAGAAGAACAAATCAAAATAAAGTGAAGATACGAATTTGTTGAACAGTTAGCTTACAAGACGTGTGCGTGTGTTTATATACACCGAACGGCCATTTACTGCGAATAAATCAGTAATTCCTAGCGTAATATTATTGTCACAACGGAAAGAGGAGACTGACAGCCGTTCTTTCTACTTACAACCTCTGTATTCTGGTTGAAACTGTACATCTGACTGGATCCAGATTCATAATGGAACACGAACGAGCCAGATTCTTTCAAATTTAGAAAAGTTGATACTCACTAACCAATCCCTTGTCGTGCATCAGGTGGCACAAAAGGCTTCGATGAGAGAGCGCCAATGCTGACGGTCTGCAGTCCTACGTGTGATCGTGCTCCATGTCAAGCCACATTCCTCCATCTCTTTCACTATAGTCCTCGTCCATGTCTCTGAGATGACTCCTCTTTTGTCTCCCGTCTGGAGTCCACTGGGGACTGTCCTGGGCGTGCATCCAATGACATTCGGTGTATATGATACAGCCATCACCATCATCTCTTCTTCACAATCTGGACAAGAGATGATGATTGTCTCCTTTGATGAAGATCTTGACTATTGATCCTGTTACCAGAAGATGTCAAGAATCTTTCTCGAGCACTTGTTCTGGAATATTTCAAGACTTTCTGTTATTCTTTTTCTTTCTTCAGAATTCAGAGCCGTTCAGCAGCACTCCATTGACATCGCTTCCGTAAGCCCTCAGCTTAATCTTGAGTCCAAATCGTTTGGACTTTATTATGTATTTACCGAAGATTTGGTTTGCTTTGCTAATTCTGGTTGCCGCTTCTCTCTCTCTCTCTCTCTCTCTCTCTCTCTCTCTCTCTCTCTCTCTCTCTCTCTCTCTCTCTCTCTCTCTCTCTTTCCATCTGTGGACATGTGGACATTTTGCTTCAAAGGTATGTTTATTCCTCTACCTCCTCTATTGGTTCGTTATTTACAATAATAGGGTTGTTAGTTTTATGGTTTTCTACATTAACATGGTTTCTTGCTGTTCACGTTTAGTACTTTCTTGATGGCTGTCTCAATGTTTTTCTGCCTTTCCTTGGTACAAGGATGCAACCATGCCTGTGTTGACGCTAAAGCAGTCTGTGAGATGTTTGTCGCAGATGACTTAACACTAGAAGTATTGGTGCAGAGGTTTGACGATGATTACAATATTCACTGGAATACCATAAAATAGGAGAATTTTCCAGCGGGAGTCACGGCGAAGGCTGTCAAAAGCCTTTTCAAAGTCTATGAAGTTGACCTAGGATGTATTGTTCCATTCAGTTGTCAGTAGTAAAGGATAACCAGGGTTTTACCCCACCCTGCTTCTCCTTTACTACTCCCCCTCTACTACTACTCCCACCCTCCAAACAAATACACATTACCCCCCCCCCACTCTACCCTGTTAAAACTTCAACTACATTACCTAATAAGGTATATGTAGCCGCTTGTTTACCTATGAGCCAGGTACACAGGTAACTCACACAAGCATAACTATTGCATGAGTCATACAGAGATCGTGTGATTATGTGGAATTTGCCAGAACGTAATGCGCATGCGTAGAATGTTCTCGAACTAGACTGAATGCAGTATATAAAAGGCAAGACGCGTTTTATAAATCAGTCTGCAGGAGTTTGACCAGGTAACATGCTGTACGAAAGATACATGAACACCCAAGCGGAAATTATTACACTTGTGATATTTTTAACGTTTGGAATCATTATGTGATAGCGTTCAAGCGGATATTCACAAAGCGAGAAAGGTAAGTGATATTATCTATACCTCATTACCAATGATTAATGTTTCTACTGTTGAAATTAGAAATATTTCATCATCACGATAGTAGAGACTAAACTTTACTTTACCGCTCACACAACGATGGGACTCAAACAAATCTTTTATTTGGGGTTTGTTAAGAGGATATTTTTTATCGATAAAATATATTTTTGATGTATCAAGATCAATTGTAAGTTTCGTATATTTTTGTTGGCTGATTGGACTGTGAAAGTTTTTAAATTCCGCTAGCAACTTTTGATACAATTGTTCGAGGTAATTGAAATACTCGCTGTTATCATATCTGATGAGTGAAAGTTTTAGCTTGTCACGGTTACCACTAAAACATATACCTGATATTTCATTATTAATTTCAACTGTCAATTGTTTGCCGTCCATCATTAGATATTTGATCTTGCTATTGTAGCTATTTGTCACTGTCAAATTTTCAAACATTATTCTTAAGTTTAGATAAAATTTCATTTGGAAAAGATAATATCGAGTATAGATCTATCATCATGACAATACCCAAGTGCAAATGTATCTACCCCATTTTCACAATAACGTTTGTCATCAAAATTACACAATCCACGTTTGATAATGACATCTGTTTCAAGCTTATGATGATTTGTCCGAATAGCCATTGATCTTATAAAACTAACACCGCCGCGAGCGCCATCAGCGCCGAGTGCGTATTTGTAATCATCAAATTTCATAAACTTTTTAACAAAATCGCGAGCCAGACCTTTTGCTTTTTTCGTTATTTTATTATTGTCTAACAATACGGTGTACATTTTACTGCGCAATCCGATAAAGTATTTGATGATGCTCGAGTTCATTTCATCTTTGAACTTACCAATAACCTTTTTATTTGTATCGTCATGAAATTTACTGTCACGTGGGTAATCGGAAAGATCAAACAGATGTCGATTATCATACATGTCCTGATAGACGTCCTCACATTCGATTTCGTACACGAGCGAATCAGTATCAGTAAACAACAGTCTACTAGCCGGCCACTGATTTTTAACAAAATTATAATGAAAATCGTACATGAGCCACTTTGATAAATCTAACACTGAAGCTCCAACATAAATCGGCTTGTTTAGTTTTAGATTTGTTTTTCTTCTTTGTATCGCAACAAGATTCTCATTAAAAATTTTCATGCTGACAAAATCATCGTCTGACACAAGTTTGTTTCTGCGATTGATATCATTAACTAGCTCAATATTTACGCGTTTCCTAATATTTTCCATCGTCTTACCAAAAACGGAATTGTTCATGAGCTTAAAGAAGTTTTTTTCAAAATCAGTTTTTGCTACAGCTCTTCTTGAAGTGTTTGAGTTAATATAACCTTTCATCCAAGGTGATTGTTTAAATTTTAGTACACGATGAACTTTTCTCAGCACAAGGCCGGCATCGACGGCTTGTTTTAAAACTTTGTAATGCAAAACATAATTTTTCTTATCGAGTAAATTTGGTACTAGCTTTTTGACCATAGAATGTTGTCTTGGTAATGCTGACTCTTGTTGTTTTGCAGATAATAAACTATAATCTATGACCATCGATTCTGCGCAGAAAGGATAATCGTTATGCAATTTGTGTAGCGAAGTTGGATAATCGAGATCAACTTCAACGAAATATGAAATATCTTCAGATATCTTTTTTCTGTCTCCGATAGAAATCGATCAGCCGTGATCCAATGAAATCCACCAAAAGGCATTGGTTCTGCCATCGAATACCCGTACAAGTTATTACAATCTAGATAAACTATATACTTCGAAGGAAGCTTAGGATTATACTCTTTTAAGTATTTGTTGTTTGCTTCAGCATATTTCTTCGTTATCACGCTAATACCACCTCTGATACCTTTTTCGATAAAATTGAACATATCAACGTCAGTCAGTAATTCTAACCTTACCTTGCTAAACTTTAGCAGAGCGTCCCAAGACAACCCCGGGGCAGAATAATACCAGCAAGGATCTAGTCCGTAATTATTATAACTTACTTCTCGAAAGCTTTCAAAAACATCTGCTAATAATAACACGTCAGTTTTCAAGTATAAATCATGATAATCACCAAACGTCTCACAATCAAATTCTTTCCAGATATTTTGTGCGTACTTGTACTCGTCATCGGTTATATTTTCATTTTTAAGTTGCGAATAAAATTTGTCTTTGTCAGGTAAAGATGTTTCATCAAATTTACTCCAGTCGTCGAGATATTCGTATGGAAATACTCCTTTTTTGGTCAGTAGATTAAATTTATCTCCAAAACAGTCTCGTAGGTTATCAAACTTACTACAACCTTTGACAAGCTCATCTAATGATGCTGCCATAAACTGCAGGCTGTCAATGAAACGCAACTTACCTAGCGTAACTGACATATACTTTTCAAAATTATTTGGTATGCATTTGATTACGTTATCAAGTTTTAGACGAGATTTTATGTCAGGATCACCAAAAGCTTCTACTATAATGTGACTATCATATCCTCGAAAGTTGTGAAGAATAACTGGAATAAAATCTGGAGCATGAAATTTTAAATTACATTGATCATGAGCCGCTCCACGGTACTGTCCGGTCAAATGACAATGGTCATGTACGACGTTGTCAGAGTCAAAAGCTTTTTCACAAATATAACAAATTTCCGCTTGCTCGTGATCAGATTCTTGTTGAGACGTCAGTTTCGTCATTGGAGTTACTCTTTTCAAACGATAAAATATATTATCAACTTCGCTAATCAACCGCTTGAGAAGCCAGACAGCTGGATTTTTACCGCGATATAATTTAATTGGTTTAGATAATCTCGAATCAACGCAACAAACTATCTTATACGCTACTCCGCACGGAACATGATTTTGAGTTTTTCTTGTACTCGATTGGTTAGGATTATTTTCTGCGCCAAGTACAGGCTGAAGTAAGCATTCGAAATCAGCGTATATGACGAAAGGAATTTTTAGTTTGTGATTATGATGGACAAACTGTAACACACTATCTTTTTTAGATGGCATTGTTATTCTTTGTATATTACTACAGTACTGCAAATGCTTTTGTAATATTTCACTGTTAGTACAACCGTGCAAGCAGCGATAACAAAAGAATTTTTTGTTCTTATCCTTATTATACTGTTTACCAACTAGTCCGTTGAAGTTTTTAATCCAAACATAATGATTTTTATAAAACAGTAAATTTATAGTCGATTGTGAAGCTTTTTCTGAAATATATCTCGGATATACGTTTTCTTTTTCATCTAGTCCGAAAACATTAATCGAAATATTATTTTGCTTTTCAAACTTTGGTATTTGATTTTCTGACACTGGAAAGTCAATATCTTTAAAATTTAATCTTGACACATGACTAATATACTTTTCAACGCGATCAGCGTGTTTTTCTGCTGGAAATAGCGCGGAAAGAACAGCCCATTGGAAACATTTGTTATCGACGTTTTTTATGTTTATACAGCATCTTTTATTTTTTATTTTTGGTGGTAGGTCAATATATGAACTACCGCGTAATACGTTATATTTTATTGTGTGAAACAAAATTTCTTTGATCATTTCAAACTTCCAACCCGAACCTGATTCGGTATATTCTTCTATCTTTTTCCAGATTTCTTGGTGTATTTCATTAGCTAGTGACAAAAGATCGGTCCCGAGCAAAACACGCGTTGATTTTGCGTTAATGTAAGGGTCTGCGATTTCCTTGTCAGTCGATTTCTCTGTCACGAGTAGCTTTGAAAATATAACATGATATTGCACTAATATTCTTAGACCCTTATGTTTTTCAAGTTCACGTTTTACAGTTGGCTCTAGCGGGTGGTAAAGATTTGTTGCAGTAAAATTTACCAGTACGATTTGTTTATCAAACCGATAACTGTTGTCGAATCCTGTAAAGGCAGTCGCTATTTTATCAGGTTCTCCCATAAGGCTCTTTTTGGCTGTATCACGCAATTTCAGCATTGATATACTACAGTGTAATATCTAATTGATTGTTCGATTGATGACAGCGCATGCGCCAGGTTTGCAAAAAACAATTAGAGATAACAAAAATCACTATAGTATAATGACAGCAAATCTGACAAGCGCACGTGAGCAAGAGGTATATCACATTCACCCAAAGTATAACCTATACGCTGGAAATGAACTTGGTTCGGTCATTAACATCAAAACTAGAATATCTGTTGGCAAATTAACGGCAGCGGGTTATATGATGAGTGTAAAGGGAGATAATACCGAGAGGATTGCATTGTTTAGAAAAGATTTTATTTACACGTTGTTCTGCGATGACATTCCAGAAGGACAGCGTGTATATCATGTGAACAGTAAAGTTACTGATGACAATATCAAAAACTTATCTTTACAAAACGAGTTTCAGCCGCACCCGGTCTTTGATTTATACCAGGCTAACGATCGCGGTATTATTAGAAATAGAAAAACTAAAAATGTTGTTGGTTCTATGAATAATATGAGATATCTCATAGTAACTGTTAGAGGAACACTAACTGATCAAGTTACTTATCAATCTCATCGTTTTGTTTACGAAACATTTAACGGCGTCATTCCAGATAATTTAGTTATCGATCATATTAACAAAAACAAAACTGATAATCGTTTAGAAAATTTAGATCCAGTTACACCAGAAGAAAACACCCAACGTGGATCTAATTCTGACGGTAATAATTTCAGAAACCCCAGAAGATCAGTTATTTCAGTAAATTTAGAAACTGGAGAAGAAATGAAATTTAAATCAATATCAGCTGCAGCAAAGCATCTTAAAATTCATCCACAAAGAGTAATAGACGTTGCCGACGGCAGAACTAAAATAGCAACTTCAATGTCAACTTTTGATAGATTTAGTTTCAGATATGATGATTAATGATATTTCGTAATTCTGTCTTAGTAAGACAGCTATGTGCAAAGGCTATAATATCATCGCGATCAAATTTTAATGTTATAAAAGCACTTTCATTAAGTTTATTTTTTTCTGCTGCTGTTAGTAATATTTTATGAGAATCACCTTGCATAACAATAACGTCAACGGAATATACACTATAACCCGACAGACATTTTCTTACCGCTTCGGCTAGTTCCTTGTAATTTAATATATTAACCTTTTGATGATATTTTACCTCATCAGTCATATCTTATAACAATAAATTAGATAAAAGTATATTATAATATGAACTTGATGAAACTACTTGCTGAAATATATGCGGAAGATACAATCGCAGACAATATTAAAGTCGCTGGCGATAAAGTCGCAGACAATGTTAAAATCGCTGGCGATAAAGTCGCTGGCGATATAATAGACAAATCTTCTAGCTATAGCGAAGATGATATTTTATACAACAATGAATCTGACGATGATAATGAAATAGTCACCCTCGTTGACAGAACAAATTACAGTAGACCAACAACTGGACGATATAATGTTAAGTATCATATTGCCAAAAAAATAATAAAATTTAATTTTACTGTTGCCGAACAACAGATATTTTGGCAGCTTATCAGGCCATTTTTAAATCTAAAAATAACTGGCCAGCAAAGGAGCATAAAATACGATTTTATTTTCGCTAAGATATTTAATTTAATGCCAGCTGATGATGAAAGAAAATTGCATTTAATTTCATTATGTAAACCAATAAAATGTAAATCTGTGCTTGTGAAATACGAACAAATTTATAATAACGTTATTGAATTGACTTAGTTGGTACCCAGCTATTAAATTTATCACTATACCCACGCCACTTAACTAAACTTTTATCGCCTTTTCTCCTAATCACTTTTTCGATAACGAAAACATCTTGCTCAGTTTTCTGAAGTTCTTGTTCATAAAAACTACCAATGATCGGTTCCCCTGCCAGATCTTTTAGCGCGTATGTTACAGGTATTGTTAAAAGTACTTTATCAACTACAAACACTTCTTCAGTCCAGTTTGGAGTAAATCCTTTTTCAAATGTTTTTTTAGTCAAAGAAATTCTAACTTTATCACCGACTTTAAATTTATGTCTGCGATACATGTTTTCATTTGCAAGAATCGGATTTTTGATTGCGTTGTTTGGCGATAGTTTAGTGGCTCGATGTTTCGTGTTATTGTACTTGTCAACAATATTTTGTAAATTGTCAATATATTTATTAGTATTTTTAGCTGTCAAATATTTATGTATTTTTTCGTTTAGAGTGCGATTAAATCTTTCGACGACAACACTTTTACCCTCGTTTCCTGTAACATACTTTTTAATGTTATTTTGTTCTAGAAACTGCTCAAACTTTTTGTTAAAAACTCAGCTCCATGATCAGTCCAGATTTTATTTGGTTTTCTTTCTGTACTTGTTATTATTTGTTTTAACGCATCAGTTATCGACGTTCCTGTCTTATCCGAAACAGGTACACTAAACGCGTATTTACTAAAAATATCTATGACATTAAACAAGTATTTCTTTGGAGCGCCATCAGCTCCAACGTTAAATTCTGCTAGATTTGATACATCTACTAAATCTATCGCCCAGATATCATCAACGGCATTTGCGACAACTTTACGTCGCGTAAACCTTTTTTTTTAGGTTTATGTAGCTCAGACGCTAGATCATCGTATAATTCTTTTCCGAGTCCAAGTTTATATTTTGCTCCTATCATTCCCTGAACAAATCTTCTATCAAAACGTTCTCGCATATTTGTCGGCTCCATATCACGAAGTTCGTCCAACATTACTTTATCACAGCCAGCCTTATCTTGCTCATTGTCCCTGTAACAGATATCGTGACGCATTGCTATCGAATCAACTTGATTATAAGGCTCCTGTCCTGGCAGCGGATTATCATTTTCATCTAGTTGTTTATCAAGAGGATTATAAGGTCCAGTGTATTTATGGCCTGGCAATGTCCAGCCTCCTTTCGGTTTTGGTAATTTGCCAATTAATTTATGTATATCTATACCTGTTCCAATTATTTCTCTGTTGTTACAACGTTGACAATATGTGACAATTTTATTTTGCTCAAGACATAAATCTCTGTCAGAATCACAGTTGCATATCATTCTATAGTTTCAGATTTATAATAATATTTGTTTTCAGTCGTCTACTAAAATAATCCCCCTGACAAAGTCAAGAGGGTAACCAGCTCCAGATGTTTTCTTTAAAAACATACTTTTCTTTCTACCACAAACAGCACAAATACTTTTTAGCATCATTCTATTATTTTTTGTTTTTTCCGTCGTCTCATCCTTATTTTCTGTTTTAGTTTTACATTTGAGACAATATGTTGACATTATATATTTGTAAGTTTAGATAAAATTTATTGTAAGCTTTAGATAGCTTTACAAAAATTAATTGCAATCTCATCATTAGCGTGAGAAGGTTGCTTATCAAACTGCAAAATAAACTTTAAAAAATTAGGATCTCCGGAGTTTCACTCCGGGACATCTGTTTAATGAACATTATACAATAATATCCGCAAGCAGAAGTTCCAACAGGTTGAAGTTGATTAGACGAATAATATATTTTTTTGTATTTTTTGTTTATGTATTTTTTTATTACATCGCTCGGAGGAAGTCCAAACGAGTCAAAATAATTGTTATTATAAACTGCTACCCAATGTGTGCCGGATCCGTCATTGAAATCTTGTATATTTATCACACACGAACCACCAGCGGACGACAATGGAATTGCCACAAGTTCATCTTTAGAATAAACTCCGTGAAATCTGGGAACTGATTTTAGTTTATCAAGTATATCAAAGTTACTTAGCGATGTGGCCGTGTTCCCGGCAATGTTAGACCACGTCCGATTCCTAGCAGATTTGGCAATAGACTTCCAGCTAGTCCCGCTAAAAGTGGAGCGAACGGAATAATTCCTCCTTGTTTTATTTGATTGCATATGCATTTGTATTCTAGTGTTGGCGATTTTGTTGTTGGCGATTTTGTTGTTGGTGATTTTGTTGTTTTCTTTTTTTTTGTTGGCGATTTTTTTGTTAGCGGTTTTGTTGTTGGCGGTTTTGTTGTTGGCGATTTTTTTGTTGGCGATTTTTTTTTTCGTTGTGGCATTATAATATATCAATTACATAAAATTCACAATTTTTTTATTCCACTTCCACGAATGATACCACTACCCTCAACAGCTTTTTTCGTTGCGCCAGATATTGCTCCCGACGCTGCTGCTAGTCCTAATGTACCTAACATCGGTAACATTTTTGGTATTATAGTGCTAGCTAGTACTGATAATGCTGGACCAAGAAAACCACCTTTGACGATGATGTCGTTTGCCATCGCTGTTATTTGTGCGGCACTTAAATTTAAAACAAAAGGTTTTTTGCGATCGTATTTATTGTCTTGATTTTTGGTTAACATTAATTTTGTTAAAATACCTGTTTGAGAGCTGGGATTAATCTTTAATGATACCTGTCTCTGCTTTGCAACAGCAGCTGCTAATTTTTTAACTTGACCATCAGTCAAATATATTTCTTTTACAACATATTTTGTCATCTTATATAACGATTGCAGATTAAACTTGGACTGTCATTTTACCTCCAACGGAATCTATCGTAACAAATCTGTCGCTGATCACTAACGTGTATACGTACAACTGCGCTACTGGAACTGCTCCTAATGTCCAGGTAATTTTAATATCAGCTGTTGAATCAACTAATCTCTCGCTATGTTTGCTAACATCAAAATAAAATATTGGATAAAGTGTACGAAATTCCTCTACTGATATCTGAGATCCATCTTCAACGTCTTGATATTTTTGTACTGCGTCGAGCAGGTACATGTACGGTCGAGTAACATTTTTATTAGCATCATCTGTAAAATTACATTCTATCGCTCGTTCTGGATACTGCTTCGAATTTAGTCTAGCATATATTCGTCTAACATTAGCGTTATTAAATATCGCATTATTTTGTTCTTGGCTATTACGTTGCGCTTGCTGTTGAAATACGACAAACAATTGTCTCGGCAGTTGTTCGCTTGATGTTGTTGTAACTCGCCATGTGTAGTCAGTAGTATTTGGAACCGCTGTTTGATATATTTTATGCTGCTGAAAATAAATTTTGTTTGTATGTTTCTCAAGCATACTATTTAGTTCTGCCGCTTTTGTGATCGACGGAGTTATACGCGGCATCCACAGCGCAAGTTTGTTTATGATAAACTGTACATCAGCTCCACCTGACCTAAACAGACAGTCGTTTTGTTCTGCCCGATCTAAAATAAGTGTATGTTTAACTCCACGAAATACTTTATCATAATCGCGACAAAAGCCAAATATTGTACTTAACGGAAGCATCATTGTAATTTGACGTGATCCTGCTGTAAGTGATCTTCGCCTAGCAAAACCTTCATTATAACGTGGATTTTTTACGTCAATTGTATTGTTGATTAAATCTAACATTGCGACAGCATCTGCAGCTGCTCCTGGTGGAGTTACTCCAATATTATTACAAGCTGCAGTAAGTGAGACTCTCACAGCGTCTGCGTTAGCGCCTGCAGCTGGTGCGACTATACCTAGTGCGGCTGCATTAACAATAAGAAAAGTTCTTACAATTGGAAGATCTGCAGCAGCATCAGCTCCGTGTACCAAAACACCTTTCGAGAAAAGTTCCATTGATTCAGCTACACCTTGTCCAGTATCTTTAAACCACATCATGTTCGTTGCAGTTGATCTGGAGTAATCATCGGACAACGAAATAATATTTAAGATTGTACTTGCAACTTGTAAGTGACTTGAAATATCTTCTACAGTTTGATTGGCCAGTTGATATCTTGCACTTTTGAATAAACACCAGCCGTTATTTATAAGAGCTACTTCTGCTCCAGCTGCAATTGCAACAGGCGGATTAGCTACTGTCATAATCTGACCGCGAACTTCTAACATTGCCTTATGAGGCAGTAGAAATGCATCTTCGTCTCGAGTATTAAATGTTCTAATACCAGTTTTATTTGGTTCATTAGAATTTTCATCGAGATACTCAACGTACTCAAATTCTGTTACAGTGTCATCGGTGTCATAAGTTTCTGCTAAATCGAGATAATTTTTAACAGACATTTTTTATTTATTAGATTATATAAAATTTTATTGCGGCGCTGTTACTTTAGATATTAATTTTTGTATAATCTGCTCGCCTTTCGGTGACAAAAGTTTTTTAGTTGTTGTTATCATAGCACGTTGAGTTTCTTTTGTTGGAACGATTTCTGATATAACTTGCTTTATATCAGATGCAGACGGTGCGCCTTTTATTTTATCAGCTATTTTTTGTCCCACCGCAGTTCCAGCGGCAGATGCAGCCCCAGTTGCAAAAGCTTTACCTGCGTCTAGTGCAATTGGTGCAACTTTACGCGCAATTCCCGGAACATTTTCAATAACTTTAGTAAATATACTCCCAAAAAATCCTCCTACTATTTTTCTTCGATAAATTTTTTTCCTCTGTTTCATTATATCTGAGGTTGCATAATTTTTATTGTCAATCACGAAGTCGCAAAACTTTGTTATTGTACGCGCCTATGCAACGCGCAGGTGTAAATAATATGTAACAATTTCGTTATTCACATCTATTTGTCTCCCCGACTGGTCTGTTAATTGCATTATGATGCTTGTGATTTGATTCTCAACTACAAGCGGATAATAGATAATATGACGTGGATTAATTTGCATAAGAGATCCTGGAGGAACTTCTGGTGAGAAACTGTAAATTGTTTGTCCCTTACTGCCTTTTGATGTGTGAGATCCAGATGCAATAGAACAATTAACAAGTATTGTGTTTACTTCTGTTATATTTACTGGCAGTTCACCGTCATATGTAATAGCCTGATCAAGAGCACTATAAACTTTACCAGTGAATCCTGAACCAGTTGTGAAATACTTTTTTCTCTTGGTTCAAAATCGATAGTCATATTTCTCAGTGTTATCCTAGCTCGTAACGTGTTATAATTCGCTGCCAACTCGAAATTATCAGCCACACCACCAGCTTTTGTTATTATTTCTTTTATAACCCTGTTTAGATCAGAAATGTTATAAGCTCCTTGTGGAATTTTTAATCTTCTTATTATAGATATTGGAGATGCTGTAACCGGAGTAAATGAAATTTCATTATTAACATCAGTTTTCACGTTAGCCATGGCATTCCAACAAGTACAAGAAATTAATCCAATCTCATATTGTTTAGCAGGATCTAGTTGTATTGGTGGGTTGTAATTTACTGTAAAATTTGCACTATTTCCTTCTATTTGACTTGAGTCTAGCAATAGTGTTGTTGACATTGTTATTTATTATATTTTTTATAAAATTAAATCGCCTAGATTAAGTCCTTTGATTTATATTAAGTCGCGGTGTAAAGTTTCATACTCGTCAGATGTTAATAAATTTTCTGATCTTAGATGATCAAGTATATCAACAATTTCATTGTCAATTTCAGCACTAACATTCCCAGCTTCTTTTGATGATATTAATAGCATTAATCTGCCTATCATTTCAGCGGTTGATGTAAATATTTTTACACCTTCTCCAGTTTTTGATAATACAGATTTTTTATAGTTTTTAACTCGATTATCATCGACTGATTTAAATTTCCTATAAAAATTCCACCCTTTTCCATATTCTCTTTTTCTATAATCTTCCGCTGCTGTTTTTAAGATATCAGCGATAATACCTTTCCTAAATATATCAGAGAGCATAGACATATTGTCTTGTTCTGTGGCTTCATTTAATTCTTCGTTAGCATTATTACCTTCTATTATTATTTTATTTAATTTATCATTAAGTTCGTTGTATTTTTCTTCTGACCAAGTTCTTATTTTATCAATATCTTTTATATTATTATTTTCTAAAAAATTATTATATTCCTTATCTGTTATTTTATTATTTGCTTGTTTTCTAAAAAATTGTCTTTGATCTCCAATTTTCATGTACTTTACTGTTAACTCGCCAACTCTTTCTTGCTCTTTTTCAATATCCTCTATTTTTTCTGATATTTCACTTAAAATATTTCTAATTTCATGTGAAGTTAATTCTGCTAATCTTCTTTCAAATAAAATCGGATTATTGATCAGCCGGTTTAGTTCAGCTTGCCTAGCGGTGGGGTCAGCAATATTCTTTACAAGTGCCTTCAGCTAACTTTCTTTTTTCCTCATCAGATCTAGCAATAATTTTTGCAGCAGCTGCTTCTTGTTGTTCTTTAACTAGTCCAATCAAACCTTTTTCTTGTAGTTGCTTAAGTTCTTCTTCTGATAGTGGTTTAGTTTCAGGTTGTTTCCCAAGAAGTGCTTCAGTAACTGGTTTGAGAATCGTAGCTGTTGTTTCTGCAGCAGTTACTTGCCCACGTCGTGCTTGCTGTACTTTTTGCTTAAATGCTGCTTGAGATTGAGCAAGTTTTTTCAGATCTTCTATATGTTTTCTATATTTTGCTTGTTTGTCCATAATTATTATATATAAATTTTATAAAATTGAAACGCCTTACTGTAAGTAAGTGTTAATACAACAGCGAAACATTTTAGTTGGATCATGTGTAAGTTTATCAAATAAGAAGAAGTTATATTTATCTTTTGTAGCTTTATGATAAAGTTCGATAAATTTATCTTTTGTTACGTCACCGCATTGTTCGTTCGCAATATTTCTGATGTCAACATTGTCCAATCCCGGAAATAATATAAAACAACCGGTATTTCGCCGAATAAATCTGTCAACATTATAAAAACCTTGAGCTAAATAAATAGAATTACGCTTTTTATTTCGCGATAGTGAAAAATATGATCTTATTTTATTCATCTCCGTATTATTTAGCGGAATATCGTCAAAAACTACTATCTTATGTTCAGATGCATCAAGTTGATTAACTGGAATAAGATCTTCTGGCTGTCTGATTATAAAAAAATCTTCACCAGCCTCAAGATCATCACGAAGTTTGTTATTATATTCGCTTAGTAGCTCGTACTTATCTTGCTGTGGATTAATTGTATAAATATAAACTCGATCGTAGTTAAAATTATCGCCGAGAAGTAAGTTCATAAGCAAATTTGTTTTTCCCGATCCAGTTCGCCCAACAATAAGATAATGACAATCTGGAAGTTCATTGTTATGTTTATGTTTCACCAACCGCTCTGTATCAAAGTTTAATATCATCGCCATCGTTGTTATATAATTTTATGTAATATTAAACTAAATAATGTTGACAATTTTATGTAATATTAAACTAAATAATGTTGACAATTTTATGTAAGACAATAAATAATGAGCTACTATACAAAATTTGGAACATTAACAGGAGATTTATTGACTGAAGGTTATCAAGGTGACTTATCTAAGTACGCAACTCTTGATCAGCTAAGAAATGAAATCGATAATTTATTAAATCTCACAAGTGTGGATCAAAATGAAGTTGTTATTTTCCAGGATAAACAAGGACGATTAAAGACGAGTAATGTACAACTGTCAAATATACTTCTACGAATTCCCACCGCGGTTGTTAATAATATTGTTACTTTTACAAATCAAGGTAAGATACAAGATTCCGGTAACTCGATTAACGATTATATCAAAAAAGCTGGTGATTCATTTACAGGTAGCATTATTATGAATCAAAATAAAATTACATACCTTGGAAACCCAACCGCAGATACAGATGCCGCAACAAAGAAATATGTCGACGATCAAGAATCTAAGTACGTATTGGTCAACGGTGGCATAATGCGTGCATTTCTCAACATGAACAATAACGGCATTAATAATCTTAGAACATCGGAATATGATTTTGATGCTGCAACGAAAAAGTATGTTGATGATAAGGAAATTCCTATTTCAACTTCGTTAAAAACAATCGGTGATGAAATGACTACACTTAGTGTTACTTTTTCTAAACATTTAGAAACGTTCTTAAATTTTCGTAGAAACATAAACAAACCCTTTAAAGAATTTTTTGGAGAACAACCAACCGTTGAAATAAAACTAGCCGACATTAACACGAAACTCAACGACATTTCAGTGGAATACCTAATATTGTTCAAAAAACTAATCTGATTAAAATTCCACATAGACAAATTAAAAATATCGTATATACAGTAGCATCAGGATCATCAACATGGACACCACAAAATAACACACTCGAACATATCGTAGAAGTAAGTGGGTTATACAGGTTATCTATTTACGGTTCGGAAATTACTGCGGCAACTTCATTATCACCGAATGAATATCATAATCCTCTATTGGTGATGCCAACCAAGAATATGAAAGAAATCTTTACGTTAATATCAACGGAAATGCCTCCGAGACGTTACTGGTGGTTTCTGGAATTCGTAGCTGAAGAACCGCTGATTATTTATTCATGGCTGGAACACCAAAATTAATTACTTAATCAAACCAGAACCAACATTTTTGTAAATTAATATTATATAATGAAAAAATATATATTTGATTTCAATCACATTTCAAAAGAAATTCCAAAACAAGATGTGGATGCTCTAATGCAATATTACAAATTTTATCATAAAAAGCTTTGGTGCGTGAAAAAATGTTATAAATATTATAACAAAATATTTCGAGTAATATCATATTTACCGCTGTTATTGACCGGATCTGGTATAATTTCAAGTGGTGCATCATTAAACCCGTTTTTGCTAATAATATCGGGCATTGGTGTTTCTCTTGAAACAGTATGTAAAAAGATAGAACCTCGACTCGCGACTAAAAAAAATAGTTGCCAAACGGCTAGTATCACCTATAAAAAATTACTTGATCAGATACGATCTTACTTGCGTGGTATACAATATGATATGGACGATTTAATACGCGAGTTCCGTATTATTGACAGTATGTTAACAGATATTCTACCAATGAGGGTTAGCAAGTATGAAAAAGATTATCAAAAAAAGTATGATAATGAGAGGGTATGAAATATTATCTAAACTTAAGAATAATGTACTTACCTTTCTCGCTTTGTGAATATCCGCTTGAACGCTATCACATAATGATTCCAAACGTTAAAAATATCACAAGTGTAATAATTTCCGCTTGGGTGTTCATGTATCTTTCGTACAGCATGTTACCTGGTCAAACTCCTGCAGACTGATTTATAAAACGCGTCTTGCCTTTTATATACTGCATTCAGTCTAGTTCGAGAACATTCTACGCATGCGCATTACGTTCTGGCAAATTCCACATAATCACACGATCTCTGTATGACTCATGCAATAGTTATGCTTGAGTGAGTTACCTGTGTACCTGGCTCATAGGTAAACAAGCGGCTACATATACCTTATTAGGTAATGTAGTTGAAGTTTTAACAGGGTAGAGTGGGGGGGGGGTAATGTGTATTTGTTTGGAGGGTGGGAGTAGTAGTAGAGGGGGAGTAGTAAAGGAGAAGCAGGGTGGGGTAAAACCCTGGTTATCCTTTACTACTTTGTCTACTCTAGTATATTTCCTTTCCATAAACCAACTTGCTTCTTTCTGACGAGATCATCAGCTGATCCTCTTGAGGAAGATTTCTGTTGAAGACCTTTTTGGTGAGTGACATTTATTAAGATAATACCTTTCCAGTTGTTATATTCCTCCGGGTCACCTTTTTGGATAACTTGACGATGATTCCAGTTTTTCACTCGGTGGGTGTTTCTTCGTCCTCCCATTTAAAGTTTATCTTGAGATTTTTTGCGGTGTCCGTATCTTCTGACTTAAACATTTCTGGGCTGATGCCGTCCTCACCTTGAGCTTTCTCATTTTTCATGGCATCGATGATCTCTTAGATTTCAGTCTCGGTGATTTCCTCCAGATTGATGACAAGGTCCACTTCGGTTTCTGGGATCAAGGCTGTAAAGTGTGGGGCTGGTTGTTCATAACTTTTCAAAGTGTTCCTTCCGTCTTGCCGTTTTCTTCCTCTCACTTCAGTGTTAAGCTTTCACCTTTCCAGTAGTCTCCTTTAAGTTTTTCTGGAACATAACAAGGACTTTATGAGAAGATATACTGTATCTACTCAAGTCAATAATTTGAGATAACAGGGATCCGATTCCATAGTTTGTCGCCAAAATTGTGTGTATGTTCTTCATCAACGCAGTCTTGGATTTCTCTTAGAACATATAAATAAATATGGTAAATACCCTTGAAACAACGATTAAATAGAAAGATGGTTTTTGAGAACATTATGTCTATCTCTTTCCTTTAGCTCAGAAACGTAGTGTGCATGAATAGAAAATATTGACTCCACAACGTTGTTAACCTTCTAGATTCGTTCAAATTAAATGTGTCAGTTTGTAGCCTTGTAGATTCGTTCAAATTAAATGTGTTCGTTTCTAGCTTTGTAGATTCGTTCAATTAAATGTGTCCGTTTCCTTGTTTGAGTTAGAGAAGCTTCGTCTTATTATTAATCATTATGCTTTTAGAAAAAATGGCGTTGTCATTGTTCTTTTAGCTGAAAACAAAATGGTGTTCACATGCTCTTTCAATACTGGTGTTGTATACAAGTAAATATACGCTTAAGGACTTTCGAACATTTCTATAGATGTAAAAGTGTTACTTGTAAAATCATATTATATGAATATGTAATGTTCCACCTCTATGGACATATTTTTCACGCTCTACAATCACGCGGTTAAATGTATCTTACAACAATGCATTTAGATGTTCAATGGGTTACGACAGTCGCCATAGTGCGTCGGGTATTTTATAAACAACAATGTCAATAGTCTTTGCGTTTTGCTAAAAAAGCGAGTGTACTCATTTAGAGTATAATAGCTAGTAATAATAACAAAATCTTGAAAGAAGTGTTTCCGTCATAAGTCATCAATTGTTGATCGTTGTTGATCTTTGAAACGAATTGTTGTATTAATATTGTTTTGTGATTTTTATGTGGAATATCTTGTGGGAAATTGCTGCTTTTATAGTCTATGGACTTAAGTCGGAAATAAAGTTATATTATTATTATTATTATTATTATTATTATTATTATTAAAAGCGGTTAATGGATAGAAGGGGTATCTGTTTGGATAGTAATAAAAGCTGTTGTATAATAGAGCGAGTGCTTGGATTGTGGTAACATGTTAACACTACATTTCCCTTAGACACCTACATATTTCAATATCCCAAACTTAATATCACATTTCTCTTGCATACCCATATTGCCTCCTGGATGTTCACCTATGACTTAATGTTAATTCCAGTATGTGCCCACACATTTATCAACATGAACACGATCTAAAACCATCCTCAACTTAACACTACATTTCTCGTACGTACCTACAGTGCCCTCCCATTCCCGCACGTTCAACCTGTGGACAAATGCAACCTATAGTTGCTAATATTGAGATGAACTCTAACAATGTTGCCATATAACCCCATTTGAGATCTAACACGTTAACATCATCTTTCAATGTTAAACATATGAACAATTGTAAGATAAGATTACCAATATTGCCCTCATATGTTAACCTTTGGAGTAATGTTGAGTATCTAGATCGCCCCATACAATTGCTTGAGACAACCACTAATAATGTTCTGTTGAATTATTTAATCTTCTGTGACTTTTAAGCTAACATAAGTTCTATTTGCTAACTTCATCCATCACCCTTGTATATCCAGTTAGTCTTTGATCCAACTACTGATTCATTGTCTCAAAATGTGTGTATTTTAATGAAAAGAAAATGGGGAAAATCGCATCATTGTCAGATGAAAGCTGTTTATAAATAGAGACGAATGCAAGCAGATAGGAGTATGGAAAGTTCATGTGATTATGAATTACTTTCTTTTACCTCATCGTTTGATGTCGTCCTGTTATGCGAAACATGGACAAGTCCTAATAGATTTTAGCGGTTGAGAATGGGTTCATTATTACAGTAAAAATAACAATGGCATGGCAACATTTCAGGGTTATAATATATTATATGTTTTTTGTTTTTGTTAAGGAAAATAAACGTTTTTGAAATGTTAAAAGACTCTATTATGTGGCCTCAATTTGTGCAGATTCAAAGGACGATTGATATTGTGGTTGTTCATTTTCGTACATGGAATTGTAATGTAGATGTTTAAAAGATATAGTTACATTTAAATCTTAAGGTAAATCATTTTTAGTACGGACAGACTGGAATATAATGTTTATATAGAGTTCCAAATATGGAAGGAAATTTTGTACAGCCAGACCACATAATAATAAGGTGCTTTATAGTCTAGTCAAACTGTACACCTTTAACTTAGCGAGATTTGTTACTCCGTTAATGTATCATTCTTTTTCTGTGAGCGTTTAATCCTGTAGGCAATACACCTATAATGATCGTCTTTTTAACTCAACTAATTAACCCAAGATGGATATTGAGTAAATCTTTGCATTACTAAGAGAGATCAAGTTTTCTTGGTTTTGCGAAATAATTACAGTTTTGTCGGTGCAATGAACAATTGGTCTTAATATTTCCACCGCGGGATTATTGCTCATTGGGCCTTTACAATATATGGGTTTTAACAACAGCGAGATCATGTATAGAGATAGGTGATTTTGAAACTATAACTCCATAACCTCATTAACCCCCAAAATTAAGAATTTAGTATATAGAAAACTGTGGACAAATAATAAAAACGGAAGCTCCATTGCCAAGTAATGGGGATCCTGAATTTTGGGAACATCTCTGTCAAAAGGTCTGATGAGCAACCTGTCACATTCGGCATACTGTAATAACACCATGAACTCGGGTTATTCATTCTGAGAAGCCAAATTTTCGATTCACTGTCCTGTGAAAAGTTATTATTATGTAATAACTTCGTCTGCTTCTTGGATTACATTGTATTTTTCTATTTCATTTAAAACTATATGTGCATTTGAAGAAAGCTCAGTTAACATTGTAGGTTAAAGATGGTGCATAAAATCTACGCAGGTTGGCACAGACCGAAAAGTGCATATTAACAGTATTTTCTCAGCCAATCATCTATAACTGAGATAACAACGAGATTCGATTTGTGTGTATTAGGTTTATATGCATTCAGTGTATAATAATAATAATAATAATAATAATGAGGACTTTGTATAGCGCTTAATCTTTAGAAGCTCTAAGCGCTTTACAACATTTGACAACACTTAAAAAACATATATTATGATATGATTACAAAAGTAAAAACAAACACCACGAAATTAGAAAACAGAAAACATGCTGTAAATATTTATGGTAAGGAAACATTATTAGGTCTTTCAGTCTGTTCTTGCAGTTGACATAGGTGAGTTTTAAGAGC
>JAECUM010066614.1:0-11857 GCA_016617855.1 Megalonaias nervosa | reverse complement strand
CATCTCTCTGGTTTCACAACAGTATCCATTCAAACAGAGTGGGTCCGCATTGTTCCAGTATATATAACATAACATATACTGGACAAAAAGTATCTCGCTGCGGCTTGGGCCACTCCATATAAGTGTCTCGGCATTGAAGAAAGCGTTTCTGGCCCTTCTTTTTGCCCTTTCCGGGTCGTCTGCCAATGTGAACCAGCCATTTATGCTGTCACTCTTCGGTAGACCGTTAGATGAGCGGTGTCACTGACTACACTGCATTTCAAATGGAGTTTTCTCAGTTAGGTAAAGACCATGATGTGGTCTCGTTCACCTCTGAAATTCAGTCTGAATACTGTGATACTTTACTCGTATAGGCTAACAACGTTACCTCTATTTTTTTATCCTTCCCCTCTCCAGTCTATTACATATATTTCCCAAGTGTAACTGGAGTAGTAGGTATTATCCTCATTCTCACTATTATCAGTTGTTGACATGTTTTATAAATAACCTGCTCTGATATTTATACTGCTACTTTTTCAATCCGACTTACATTTAGCCTGACTGAACCTAAATTTTGAATCTCTGTTTCATTTGCATATTTTTGTTCCCATATTTTGTTCCTATCTGATATTGTATCTACATGTATTTTCAGGAGCCGATGAGATGCTGCATTCATAATCTGCCAGAAAAATATTAATGCTAGTATTACTTCTTGCTAGATCTTCACGGATTCCAAGGAACAACTGCTTAGAGTTATGGATTATTTTTGCTATACAGAACTATCCTGAGAATAACGATTTCTTTTCTTATTCCCGTGTGTGCCTTTCCCCCTATATCTGCCGCACCATTATTCATGTAACTAAACTGAATACAAAATTGGAAGATGGAAATAAAAAAGGGTATTGTAATATTTAAATTAGAATTGCTTGACAAGCATAACTTAGTATTATTATCACACATTTAATTTTAATCATAAATTAATTTAACCTAGGCAGTGTCTTTGTTACGTTTACACTCGGACTCAAAAGATGTTGATATCAGACTGGCTGAATTCAAATTGCAGATCAACCATGCGTCAGAATTTTGAGTTAGCATGACCCTATTTATGTGATCGTTCGGGGTTGCCCAATTAACCAGTTCTCTTCAAAAAATATCAGTGATTGATAAATCATTGATCTTCTCTATAATTCTGGTCAATGGGTATCAGATATGTTTTCAGATCCTGACAAAGATGCATAACTTTAAGCATTTATTTGTACTCAGATTCTGAACTATTATGACTGAAGTAACCATACAGTTGTAGCAGGATGGAAATAAACAAGAGTATTGTAATATTTAAATTAGAACTGCTTGACAAGTAGAACTTAGTATTATTATCACACATTTAATTTTAATCATAAATTAATTTAACCTAGACAGTGTCTTTGATTGACAGGATGATATTTAGGCAAATTTATCTCCATTTCTCTGAGATTTCGTAAAACTCCAAGGACACCAACTCTGTATTAGATTTTGAATTCAAGGCCTGAGTTTGAATTCGTCCAAACTATTTTACTGTCTACAGACAAGATATAAATTCGATAATATCATTGATTAAAATATATTTGATTTTTTACATAAAGTAGTGAGTAAATTCGTAAAAAAAATTGATTGCAGTAATGGATTATTACTACAATTTCTAAGCTCTATTATGCTAAATAATCTTAGATTTATACATCTGCAGTGGTGTGCAGATCAACTTTCTTAACGCATATATAAATGTAACTCTATGCCTTATATATAACGCATAAACATCTCGGTCTAATTGGATGGTGTTTCAGAAAAGGATTCGTATTACAGACCTGATTCAGCATTTTGTATTTTCACATCGTTATATTTAAAAACTACCACAAAGACTACATCTTATTTCAGTCTGCTACAACATCATAGCTTCATTTGGTGTTGGTGTGATGCGGAAAATTTGAAGATATCTCCACTACGCAAACGTTTAAATTGCATGAGCTGTTTGAGCACTTTTTCAGGTTTGAACATATTTTGCAGACATTTGGTAAATATACATGCGATAACACTTTTTATACAAAGTTGTCTAAGTGTAATTGTTTGCCTTTGAACTTCGAAGATACAAATTATGTATGATTCATCGTGTAATACTACCAATTGTACCGTCTTTGCATCATGTAAATGATTGTCATTGAACTTGAGAGGGACAAATAAAAATAATGATATCACTGTGTTTTCTAAGTGAAAATGCACGTTATCGAATTTGGGAGGGAGCAACAATATATGATACATCATTTAATAGTAACAATTATAAAATGTTTGTTAATTGTAAATGTTTCCAGGCGAACTTCTTATCATCAAACCGTGATCAATTTATCGTGTGATAACTAAATAATGCTTGCTAGTTGTGAATAATTGCCGGAAAACTTGGACAGGACAAAGTATGCGTGATTTATAATTTAATATTAACAATAATACAATGTTTGCACAGTGTAAGTGTGTTCCATTGACCTTTATATCTTTCAACTGCAGGATTCGTGATGTAAATACAGATAATTAGACATTGTTTAATAAGTGCAAATGTTTTCAAATTAACTGTGTCGTGGAAATCAACCTATAATTAATTGATGTCATAATAATTGTACAATGTTTGGTACGTGCCAAGGATGGGAAGTGAGCTTGGAAAGGGCAGAAGCCATGCATTATTCATCATGTGAAATAACCACTACACAAAGTGTGCTAATTGAACGTGTTTGCCAGTGAAGTTAAGAGAAACAAACTTGTACTGTTCATCACAAAATAACAACAATTATACAATGTTAGCTGAGTGTAACTGTTGAATAGTAAATACAGGAGGGACAAATCATATATGAATCATCATCGAATAGCAATTACACAGTGTTTTCTAAGTGAAAATGTTTGGCGGTAAACCTGGGAGAGAAAAGTAGTTTGTACTGTGTTATCCGCTTTCTCAAATGTTTTGAACACTGAACCCAAGGTTATACTACGAGTCCAAAACCCTGGAAACTCTTTAGCTTCAGTTAGCACGCTATTAAAATCATGATTTTAGTTCTTAAATATGTTTACAATTTGTCTTACCTAATGTCAGTAAATAGAGAATAACTACTGTAGTGAAACGATATATTTACCTTTATTTATTGGACATCATGCATTTGATAGCACTACATAGTGGAGTAATGGATAAAATATAAGCTTTAGGAATTGTAAATCCATGAGCTGTGTATTTACGTTTTTGACAAATTATAAGAAACTTGAGCAACGTTTATGTGAACCTTGCAAATGCTAATTATTTTCATGAATGCATGAATCTGCAAAAACAACATTGAAGACTATGTGACATTTAAGTCATGCTTTTAAAATTTTTTACAATTGTTCAAAAGAATTATATTTTCAAATACAACGTACATCATGGTATATGGGTCACCTACCATCAGCAGATACAGTGAGCGTACATCCAATCTGTTTGTTTCTGGTAGCAAAGTGACAGCCTTATATTCCTTTGTTTGATTACTTCTCAAGCAGAAACAAATTTCTTTCAAAATGCATACCTTGTCTTGGTTTTGTTAATATTCTAAACATATCTCCTTAAATCGAGATTTTGCATTAGATTTCGTAAGCCTGAACTGACAATATTTAAGAAGTGTAGATATTGCGGACCTCACAATTCCTTCTACCAAATCTATCAAAGTTATTAAACAAAAGATCAAAACTCTGAGTTTGAACACAAAGGTTTGAGATGTTAACTGAAATGCCAATCTGATAATTTAGTCTAGTTCAATGTGAAACTTTGCAATCTTCTGTGTATTTATGTATGCGAATGTGTTTTAATTGCAGTCATATGTGTAATAAAGTGTTCATTACATACGATGTTTATAATATGGTTGTCCTTTGAATCCATTCTCTGATAATGATATTCAGCAAACATATACATTTAACCAAATGTATATTGCCCGAATCCAGCCCGTTTTGACTATTATTATATTATTTCACTCCCCTATTATTATATTATTTAACTTGCATTTACCTATTTTGGACTATTATATTTCCATATTTTCAGGATGTTGATTAATTGACAGATACAGGCAAGTTTTATAATCATTAAAGTATTTTGTCACCATAGCTTCAATGATGACTATGGTAGCGAGTTAAGGATTCTCTGTTAAAGAGTTATGTTAAAGTTTCTCCAAGTCAGGTGTAGTGGTGTAAATCGCAAGGTATTTCTCTCTACTCTCTATGGAACTCGTGTTCGCACAACTTTATGAGGACGATATTTAAATATCAGTCTCTTGTAACGTAGGTCAATATCACTTACGAAGCAAATAGCGCAGTTTATATTGGTATCATTAGAATATATTCAGTTCAAAATAGATATTCGGTTGTTCTACAAAGAAGACCATTTATCAAATTGATATGTTGATAAGAGAGGAATGTAGGTAAATGAATGGCATTTATTCCAATATATCTCCAGAGACCATATTTACTATCTAACTATGATTTATAGTTGGACTATGATCTAATTGTACGCATATGTCTAAAGAGCATGGTTCCCATTCGATTATGATTAAGAATGGAATATGAATGCTATTTTATGCATACCAAGTGAGTTCATTAACTTGCAAGAACCATGCTCATTAATAAGGTGAATTTGCGTTTGAATGGCTGAACTTGTTACCATTCTGGAAGTCGTATTAGTCATATTTTGAGATGGGATCATATTTAAAGATGGGAGTTTATTCGAGTCAGACTCACAATTATATGGCTGTGGGTTCGATACCTACACAGAACAAAGTGGTTCAATTTCCCCTGTGAGTCTTGGGAAAAGCACTTAACTTCTAATTTGTCAGCAGAATATAACCAGTAATGTATTGAATGTAATAGATCACAATCAGGTTAGTTTGCTTCCGATGCGCTGAGCTTGTTAAGATCCTCATGACTAGACTTTCTATCTGATTTTTTTTAACTTCAATCATAAATCATTAAATTGTTTTTAATAAGATTTTAGTTAATATAACTAATTAGCAAACATACTTAATCAGGCGATGTTGCATCTGAGTTTCTGAACATCTTACCACCTTAATAAATAAATGTATGAAACCGATTGTCATCAAGGTTGAAATATATCATACTGTATAAATCATGAGTAAAGTCCATCCTGATTATTGAAGTTACCTGAATGTGAATGGGCAATCTGGCTACAACTAAGGATGCGTGATTTCTGTAAAAGTTTTAAAACAAAATATTAGAATATCGTCCTATATCAATAAGAACTGAGAAAGAGTGTATGATGAGAGCGATATACCTGTACTAATGAGTTAATTATGAATTTTGTTGACTGAGACAGTTGCCAGTGTAGAGACAATAATTTTTAAACTACTTCAGCAAAACTTCGTTATTGGATTATACCATCAAAACTTCTGATCACAAAGGATAGCGAGGTGATGGTACAAATGATTTTAAAGTTTTGTCATCGCTCCGGCAATTATAGTTTCTATCACACGTATGATTGAACCTCTGTGTTTGTGTGTGTGTGTGTGTGTGTGTGTGTGTCTGTGTGTGTGTGTGTGTGTGTGTGTGTGTGTGTGTGTGTGTGTGTGTGTGTGTGTGTGTGTGTGTGTGTGTGTGTGTGTGTGTGTGTGTGTGTGTGTACACATTACCTACATTAGGAGGAAAACCCTATGTTTACACACCAACATTAGGAGGACCTCTGACATTAGGAGGATATCCTCCTAATGCTTCCTCCTAATGTATGTGGAGTAACATGTGAAAATATTTACATATTGGATTTTTGTGATTTTGGAAGTTAGATAGCAATACGTTTTGGTCATATTGGTAGGGACAAAATCTTAAAAGGATATGATAACAGGTAAAGAAAGTGTGTAAAACAATATTTCCCTATGTTATAAGACATACCTTAGGAGGACCTGATTCAAATGTGTACCAATTGTCACTGGAAAGACTTGCTAAATATATCCTTTATAGCAAAAAGTATGTAATTATTACTTTTCTGAGATTAATGCTTATAGCTTTATAAATGAGAGAATACACACCTGATTTGTGCAGTACTCTCAACGTTGGTGTGTAAACATGTTGCACAATAAGTCCTCGCAATGTTGGTGTGTAAACAAGTTAACCTTTGAAATAAAATATCTCGTGTTGATGTTTATACCAATGACACAATCTCTCAACGTTGATGAGTAGTCAGTTCAGCACGTTATATTTGACACATATAGCCAGTAGTGTGCTGACCTGCCGTTAAACCCTGCATACATACATACATACATACATACATACATACATACATACATACATACATACATACCACCCTGCAGGTATGTAATATTTGTGGGTGTCATCTACCTTTAATAAAGTGTGAAGTTGCATGTTTGAGTTCGCAGGCTCATATATTTAATTATGCAGATGGTGTTTAAAATGTTTAGAAGTCTTTATATATGTTTCGGAAGCTTCTGGACCTGCGCAAGATGGATTGAAGTAATCTAAATATAATTAGACTTTGTGATAATACGCCGACCAGCCTGCTAATGCCAGCGTTTTGCTGACGAATAAAAATTGCTGACCAAGTTCAAAATAACCATTGTAAGTGTCTGTTATTTTTAAAAGACAGCATGGATACTTTTGTGATGTTGATCGAGAGTGGCAGTACAATTATGGAGAAAATAACATAATTTCAAGACCCGCTTCGGAAAAAAACCGTTCTGCAATACGCTGACCAAACCGCTACACAATAAAATGTAATGAAACAAAAATCAAAAAAAAAGGAATTTAAAACTAACACACAAGTAATTAAATTACATATACGTAACAACAGCATTTGAAATATGTTTCCTGGCAGAGAGAGAGAGAGAGAGAGAGAGCCTCGAAAGAAAGAGTGGCAAGTGACATTAGCTCAAAATATGAACATATATACGAAAGGAAGACCTACAACATCATCATTATTCCCATGAAAAGAATAAATTTTATCTATGCTTCTAATACAAATTAGATTGGAATTTTGCAATTAAATACATTATTCTACTTAACCAGGTTTACTCTGGATATCTGCGAAGATATGCCTGAGTATTATTCTACAACGTAATGTAATTGTAATAAAAACTAGTAACAAGGCAGTTATGGTGCATTTAATTGATCTTAAACAGTCTGTCAGATCGCATCGGTTTGTAATGATTATTTTCATTGGATTTTAATCTCTTTATGGAAAATTAACTTGACCCGATTAGATTATAACAGTTACTTCAGCACTATTTTTAGCTCATAGATTTCGTAAACATTAAGCGGAAATGATTGGCTATTACCAAGGTCATTTTCGGCCCACGTGTTAGCTGAGTTGTAAACAGCCTTTTTTTAAAATTTATTTTCAGTGTAGGAATCTGATTCTTAGATAGGGCTATTCTAGCTACGTGCTAAATGGCATTGTGTTATTGCGCTGTTCAAATTAGAAATCACATAGCCTGTCATGTGAGCCACCATGTGATCTAAAATCGAGGCTTAAAACAGCCAATTGGTAGTAGATTAGTCCAGTCGTATTTTAAACCTTGAGGGCTGAAGAGGTTTAATTTTTGTTGCCAGCTTGTTCTGAAGATCATCTATTTGATGGGATTTAATAATTCATATTCTCTAGAATACAAAACAAGTGCTTTTCTTTATGAAAATTCTGGGACAAAGACGTTTAGTGGAAGTTTATTCTGGAATTATAAACAGAACATTATAAATTGTGTTTCAAGGAGGAATTGTTGCCATTTGTACAACGACCTCATCTGATGTCATCGCCTTCCATATTCTAATTTCATCGAGATTCGAACCTAGATTCATTTAAAACTGTTTAGTGATAGGACTTATATTTTTCAATTCTAGGATGTAATTTTGGATTATATTCACAAAACTGTAAGTCCTATTTCCTATTTTTACATTGTTTTCTAGGGAAATAAATTATTTTGTTAAAATTTACAAAGCTTGTTGGATTCACTCTTTTCTTTCGTTACTTTTGTACGAGCCTACACGTAACACTGTCAAGAGTGCATCTTTTTCTTCTTTTGTCCATTTTTTCTTCGTTTCTTTTCCTCTGGAGAGAGAAAGTAAATAGAGATAAAAAAGATATATGACAATAAATTATATTTTAATGGGAATAATAAAGACTCCATTATAATAGTTCACCCCATTATTAAATAAAGGGCTACTCAGTAGTACAGGTACGATATTCCCCGAACTTGGGAATCAGAAGTTTTAGTCTTGACGTCATAGCGTATGCTGGTCTCAGTATTGTTTTCTTCTCTTTAGCATATTCCATCTCCATGATATTAGTTTCCTTTCAGAAAGTTATACCTGGCATTTTATTTTTGTTATATGGTTTACAAATATTATCTGTGGTAATTTAGTTCAATAATGAAGATGTAAAATATACTGTTGGATTAACTTGACTGACATTCAGAACTGAATAACTATTATTATTATTATTATTATTATTATTATTATTGTAAGAATCGTGATGGCGCTGGTTTATTGCCATGGGTTTGGATCCCTTTATAAACTCCTTTTTGATACCCTTGCTCCAAACATGCATGGTTTGGTTTGGTTTGATGGTTTACATCACAGCAACACAAATAGATTATTTTGTACTGAGGCAAATGGAGTTACCCGAGACACATCACGGCAGCCATCCCGTGCTGATATGATGGCAGGATCCTAACCTGCACAGCTATTTTTATAAATACACGTATAGTTACATATGTTACGTTTGTATACATAGTGGTAATGATAATTGATTTTAGAAATAAAATAAATATTAGCTTCAAGATCTGCGAAGTAGAGTAAAATATCTCGGTTTAGACATTCATCTCAGACAGGTTCTGTTGAGTTCATGAAGATACATTGAACTCTTTTGTTAAAACTAAATTAAAACTTCAATTCTCTGATTATGTAGATACATTTTATTTACATTTAATTACAGATTTGGTTTCAAAAAGATCAGATGCTGTATTTATTGATTGTACCCAAAGTAAATGAAAATAAATTTTCACATGCATATTTATTTTTTTTTTAAATTTCCTTAAAATTGAAATTTAACATATGCGGCATCTGCAAATCAGTAAAAGGCATCGCGTATGCATTTAGTTCCATTCCCTTACAAACAGGATCACGTCCGTTATTTAACAAGTGTCCCATGTGGACCTGAGAGGTCTTGCCTGACTGAAAATCTACATCAAAAAGCCAGTTATTTCCATATATACATCTGCAAGAGTCTATTACGAATATATTTTGCAATGTACCCTACTTGATAGACCTTACTATTCCATTTAATATTTCACAATGCTTACTCATGTACACGTCCACTTGACTTTAACTAGCCAACCATAAATAGCTCCAAACTTGCAAATATGTTGATTATTAGAAACTTGACAACACATATTTACAGATCCTATGCAATCTACGTGACATAACTGAAACAAAAAATAGATACAGTCATGCACCAAAAGTAAAAAAAATATAAATATACATAACACCTCCCCTCATAAACGAAAAGAAAGATGCCTTAATAATGACACAAAATATATAAAACAAAGCACTATAGTACAAAGCTACGTGAAAGTGCATCTGCAACCAGATTCCCCTTTCCCTTGATGTGCCTAATGCCGAAGTTATATTCCTGCAAGAGCAAACCTTAACTTTAACAGGTTGACCTTGACCTTGTTCCACATTATTTCCTAAAAGTGTAATACAAGTTCGGCAAAAACTCACTTTTAGTCCAATTAATTGTTAAATTTGTCTCATACAATCGAAGAAAGAATTTCCGGATAGTTTCCAGGTGGTCTTTCAAGGCGTCACTGTAAATAATGATGTCTTCTCTGTATGCATCAAAGCCATCTACATGAGATGCACCATGTTCATTAAACGCTCGAATGTTGAGAGAGAATATTTCATACCGAAAGGCATCACTTTATATTGGTAAAGTCCAGGCGGCGGATACAAATGCCAACATTTCGTTTGCTCTTCCGTAAGTGGAATTTGCCAAAATTCTCACTACATGTCGAAATTGGTCACATATTTTTCATTTCCAATTTTGTCAATGCAGTCATCTTTTGTTGGTATTGCAAATGAATCTGTTTTGGTGACACTGTTCAATGTTATGTGGTCAGTGCACATAGGTACAGTATTATCTGGTTTTGGCACTAGTATGCATGGCGAACTCCAATTACTTTGCTTAGTTCAATAAAATCATTCTGAAACAAATATTCGATTTCCTTTATCAAACATTTCTGCTTGAGAGGATTCATCCTGTGAAGATGCTGTTTCACATACGTAGAATCTACAATTTCAGCATCATGGCAGATTTTATTAATTCGTGTTGGAAAATCTGGAAAAAAGCGCACATATCCACATATCAGCTGTTTTAACCCATTCCTTTCTTGTGTATGTAGATGCGAAAGTTTCCGGTCCAGGTTATTTCAAATATCGGAATTCCGAAGACTAGTTACACCAAAGTCACTACAGTCTGATTGCGCAAGACATCGTTTAAAACCACACTGTGTCGGACAGGTACAACTAAATTGATAGACTGATTAACAGGACTATCTCTATCTACATACTCCATTAACATGTTTACATAGCATATTTGTGTATGTTCCCTCATCCCAGGAGTGTTTATAATATAATTTAAGTAACTTTCTTTATAACTGTATAAAGAGCATAATACTTACCCTAAAGAGGATTTTGAGAGATGGGCAAGAGAGCTTATTGTGAAACTTAAAGACATAATAAAGAAGGTCAAGCTCTGAATCATCGGTATAAAAAGGTTTCTCCTTAACAACTTCAATGATCTACCGACAGTATGGCCAAACAAAGTTCAAAAGGATTTATTGATTCGTGAACTGATCCGCAGTGTGAAGTCTTTTTGACTTCTAAATAACCATTGTATGGAGTTTCATTGGCCAGACTAAGAATTTCCTGTCTATACAACTTTTAAAGCTAATACGAATCAATAGTATTATAAAAGTAACTGAAAAGAGCAAGAACCAATAAGTTTTGTAAAATTTAACAAATACGTTTCGTCCCTAGAATACAAAGAGTATATTTGAAAGAACGTACGGTAATGCGATCTTACGGTAATGCGAATTTGTTGTTGTTGTTGTAGGGTTTAGAGCCATTTTTCAGCACACGATAGGCTATACATGTCGGCCAGTATTAATGGTGGAGGAAGAACCAGGGAAAACCACGGAAAGAACCACCGACCAACGAGAAGCTACTGGCACATTTTCTCACATACACACATTGGCAAATCCGAGACTCGAACCCACACAGACAGAGGTGAGATGACAGTGATCCGTAACGGAGAGCGCTTTAGACCACTAGGCCACGTAATGCGAATTAAATCCCAAATAGTCCTAAAAGTGTTATCACAAGTTCAAATCTATGATCTTCCAACTAAATTCCAGTGGTATTCCAAATAATTTCCAATATTGAATGTGTTGATGTGCGTGTAGTCTCAAATTTGATAATGAGCCAGTTGTCTTTAGTGTGACGATGTGCTAATTTTGCTAATGAGTCAGTTGTCTTTAGGTGACGATTTGCTAAGTCTTTTGATCTATCACAATAATATAATCCAAAAATGTTCTTGTCCGACTTCCCCAAAATTCTACATTAATGTTCCAGTCCAAGAATATTATTGATGAGCACTTTGTAATTCTGTTGAATAACAATCTGAATGAATACAATTCCACCCAAATGAAACACTGAACATAACAATAATACTTATTCTGCATCAGATGTTAAATGCAAGAATGAAAGGCATAATTATTTGTTACATTTTAGCCTATCCAAATGTTTGCAAACCAGATATGATATAACG
>JAECUM010066608.1:0-22017 GCA_016617855.1 Megalonaias nervosa | reverse complement strand
TTTATCTGATCAGGGTGAAAAAACAATCACTTGTCGTTGAACAGGAGAAAGATCCTGAGATCTCCTGTTTGTTTCAGTGGGCTATTAGTGAAACTGAAGCTACTAAAGTACCTGTCTGTTACTTCATTAAAAATGGAGTTCTTATGAGAAAATGGAGACCTCTGAGGTATCTGCTAGTGACGAATGGTCAGTAAAATATCAGATTGTGGTTCTGAAACCTTACAGACAGGAAATACTTAGTTTGGCCCATGAAACTGCTCTGGCTGGTCATTTAGGGATAAATAAAACGTATCACAAGATCTTGACTCACTTCTATTGGCCAAAGATCAAAAGTGATGTGTGCAAATTTTGTAGATCTTGTCATCCTTGTCAAATTGTAGGAAAACCAAATCAAATGATACCTAAAGCTCATCTGCAACCAATTCCTGCATTTGACGAACTATTCAGTAGAATTATGGTAGATTGTGTTGGACCCTTACCAAAGACCAAGTCAGGCAACCAAAATTTGTTGACCATCAAGTGTGTGTCAACAAGTTTTCCAGAGGTAATTCCTTTGAGGAATTTTACTCAATTTGGCCTTCTCAAATTTGATCAATCTGGTCAAAGGTCAAATTTCAAGTCTGGAATGTTCCAGCTTGTTATACTTGAATTTGGCATTCAGCTGTTCAAGTCAAAAGTGAAGCTATGGTTTCACCAAACTTTACTTGAGAGAATTTTTGAGTTTTGTAGTGTAGTCCATTCTCTCTTGCTCATTCTTCAGAATTTTCTTCAAGTTAGATTTTATGGCCCTTACAAAGTAAAGAAGAAAATGAATGAGTTAAATTATAATATTAGTACTCTGGTCTAAGTAAATTAATGGAGTACTACTATTTTGAAAGAAATAGCCAGGTAAATCATGCAATTAATTTAGTTGTACCTGTCCCACCAACTGAGGATTTGAATGAAGGAATTCAATCGGATTCTACGAATCTTGGAACAACAAATCTTCAGAATTCGGAAGTTATGGAAAATCTAGACCAGAAACTTTCTCATTTACAGAAATAAGAAAAATGTGAAACTTAAACAATTATTGTCTGAATATGAACACTTGTTTCCAGACGTACCTACAAGGGCAAACAAAATTTTTCACAACGTTGAAATAGTAGATTCAAAACCCATGAAACAACACCCATACAGGATGAACTCTCTCAAACAGGAATACTTGAAAAAGAGATTCAGTATTTACTGGAAAATGATTTGAACAACAAATCTTCAGAATTCGGAAGTTATGGAAAATCTAGACCAGAAACTTTCTCATTTACAAAAATAAGAAAAATGTGAAACTTAAACAATTATTGTCTGAATATGAACACTTGTTTCCAGACGTACCTACAAGGACAAACAAAATTTTTCACAACGTTGAAATAGTAGATTCAAAACCCATGAAACAACACCCATACAGGAAGAACTCTCTCAAACAGGAATACTTGAAAAAGAGATTCAGTATTTACTGGAAAATGATTTTATAGAGCCCAGTAAGAGTGATTGGAGTTCACCGTGCATTCTTGTTCCAAAACCGGATAAAACTTTCCGAATGTGTATGGATTATAGGAAGGTGAACAGTGTGACAAAAACAGACTCATTTCCATTGCCAAGAATCGATGACTGTATCGACAAAATTGGAAATGCCAAATACGTCACTAAATTCGACCTTCTGAAAGGATTTTGGCAAATTCTACTAACGGAAAGAGCAAAAGAAATTTCAGCATTTGTGACTCCAGATAGACTCTACCAGTATAAAGTAATGCCATTTGGGATGAAGGGTTCTCCAAGTACTTTTCAACTCCTCATGAATATGATTACCTCTGGTCTAGACAATTGTGATGCGTATATTGATGATGTCATCATCTACAACAACACCTGGAAAGAACATCTAGCCACGATTCGGAAATTCTTCAACAGACTCACTGAAACAAATTTGACTATTAATTTATCTAAAAGTGAGTTTTGCCGTGCTTGTGTTACTTTTCTAGGACATATTGTGGAACATGGTCAAGTTAAACCTATAGATGCTAAGGTCAAGGCTATTTCTGAACTTCCTGTGCCTGTCAGTAAAAAACAGCTGATGTGATTTTTGGGTATGGCTGGGTACTATTGCAAATTTTGTTCTAATTTTTCTGATATTGTTGAACCTCTGACAAACTTGTTGAGAAAGAAAAACAAGTTTCTTTGGACTGAGAAATGTCAAGAGGCTTTTGATAGATTAAAGGCCATACTTAAAAGTGCATCAGTTTTGACAGCTCCAGATTTCAGTCAACCATTCAAACTATCTGTGGATGCAAGTGATGTTGGGGTGGAGCAGTTTTGATTCAAGATGACAAAAATGGTGTAGAACATCCAGTGTGTTATTTCTCTAAGAAATTAAATAAACACCAAAGAAACTACTCAACAATCGAGAAGGAATGCTTGGCTTTAATACTGGTATTACAGCATTTTGAAGTTTACATCAGCTCAGCTCCTTCTCCGGTTGTTGTGTTTAGTGATCACAACCCCCTTACTTTCATCAACAGGATGAAAAATAAAAATCAAAGACTACTGAGATGGAGTTTAATTTTGCAAGAGTACAATCTTGACATCAGGCACATCAAAGAAAAAGACAATTTAATTGCAGATGCACTTTCCCGTGTATAGAAATATCATTTTCATATACACCTTTGTATAATTCATAAGAGTCCTTCTTATGTAATTTTCTTTACCTCATGTATAATTTACATCTGGTAAAAAAGAAAGCTTTATTACATAAATCTTTCTTTTTTCTTTATGGGGGGAAAGTGTTAATTACATGTGTGTTAAAATTTGAATTCTTTTTATTTCATTTTTATATCGTTAAATATAATTATTATTATGATGATGATTACGTTCGCAGGGTCTGACATTTTGATAGAAACATCGTGTTTATTTAGATCGTAAATGTGACTTGCGTGAGCACGATTTTTGCATGTCGGTTTGTCGATTCAAGTAAACAGTTGTCAAAAGCTATGTAAATGATTGGTTGTGACCACGGTCATTTCTAATAATACTTGTTGACATTCTGTACTGCGATGTGGCGAGATTTCGAAATCGCCATGTGTTCTTTGTGCGTGTACATGAAATGACGTTTTAGTTCGCCTTAAATACTCAGGTACCTGCGAAATAGTCTAGAGTCATATTTTAACACCTTACAGAGTCACATTGTAATATCTTATAGAGTTTCTAATACCTTGAGAAGAAGGTATTCTTTTGTGCTGGAAAGAGTCATTCGTTCGTATGTCTGTAGAATGACTGTAGAACATGTGTTTTGTTACTGATGATAGCTGCACTTCATCTATCTTTTAAATAATAATTATTTTCCCTGGAGAACTATACAACTGGCTTTGGACAAAGACATTTAGTGAAATTAATTCTAAATTGGAACAGAACAGTACAAATTGTGATTCACAGTGAAAATTCTGGACATTTGTGTAAAACCTTCGTCTGACATCATCATCCGCCATCTTGGAACGGAATTGAGATTCAGGCTACTTCAATTAGAACTGTTTGTTTACAGGACTTATGTGTTTTTCACAATTTTAGGACAAATTAAATTAAGAAAAAGAAGGGCAAATGTGATTATAGCCTAAAATGTTGATCTGTGACCTTGATCTTAAAGATATGTCCCCCTGTGTGGTATGTGACACACCTTTTAGCTAGGCCATATAGTTATACCAGGTTTCATCTCTAAAATTATTGATTGGAAATGAAATTGAAACAAAAAATTAAACATATAACACCATGAACCTGACCTTGAAGGTCAGAGCCCCAATGTGGCAAACAAAACACAAGGTATGATAAAATACATGTATACTATGTTCTATGTCAGTTACAGAATGGAAGTGTGATGGAAGACATAAACTACTGAGTTGTGATCTCTTTATGCAATGAAAATGTGGCCTTATAAAAAGGGGTAGCCTCACATCAGGGAACTAAATGGGTGAAATATACTATCTTGCTATTGAGTAAGGTGGCGTCTCTTTATAGAGACCACTGTATGACAAATTTCATCCCTCAATCTCAAAAAGCATCATTAAAGATGTTGTGCAAACAGGAAAGTATAATGGAAAAAAATACAGTGAGCCATGACCTTGACCCTAAAGATAGGACCAGCATTGTAGTATACAACACACTTTCTAGTGATGATGAACATATATACAAAGTTTCATTCCTTAATCTCTAATGGCTTAAAGGTTATTGAACCGAAGGGAGAGTGTCATGAAGATCTAAAAGAGCCATACATTTCACACAGGATGCCACCTCCAATGTGGTAAATGACACACCTTCTACTTAAGATGTATAAATACACCAAATTTCATTACATTAATCTCTAATGTCTTCAAAGTTTTAGAGAAAGGAGATGGTAATGGAAACATCAAATACTAAGCCACAATCTTGACACTGAATATGGTATGCAACACATCTCATAGTGAATATGATTGTATTAGCATAACAAGTTTCAACCTTAATCTCTAATTGCTTACAAATTATGAAGCTGAAAGGAAAGTGATGAAAATGTAAAATATTGAGCTGTGATCTTGACCTTGAGAATCAAAATCCCATGATTATTTTTATTCCATGAATGTTTACTTGCATAATGATTATTATTATTTGCACCAGAAATTGGAGCATAAGAACTGTCATCTCCTGGGATACTTTCAAAGTGAATTAAACATAATAAATCTTCATCCTTTCCTAAAGGACATATTAATGTAACAAAATAATAACCTAGTTTTCTGCTTTATTTCTTCTTCTATTTAACATGGAATATATATTATAGTGCAATATTAGTTAAAATTTATTACCATTTTTATTGACTTACACTAAAATATTGACCAATACCACAGTCATTTTTGCATTTCTGTTCAGATATGACATTTTTCATTTGAAACACTTTATTGATTAGGAAGGAAATAAAGATATCAGACAAAATATGGAAGTCATTTTGCAGTTTGCATTTTAAATTACAGACAATTAGCATTATTGTATGAAAAAATAAAGATGCCAGTTTAAAGGTCTATCATTGTTACCTACTTTCTGAAATGATAGCACACAGATTTTAAAGTGCACACACAGTAAAAGTTTGCTAAGTGATGCAAAATTGTTCTCTCTACTGTTTTGGGAGATGGTTGCTTGTGCTCTTTGCTGTTTCATGGGTTCATTGCAGATCTAGATAATCTAATATATATACTAAATCTCCAGGTTTTATTACTACTCAGTATACCTGGAAAATGTGAAAATATTTATATCTGCCACACTCTGTATTCCAGTATATACAAATATTATAAAATATAAATTAAGGAGTTTCTAATTCAAGATAAAATTGCTGATACTGTTTCGACAGCTCATAGCACTACAACTTTTGCAACTGCTGGAGCCACTGCTGCTAACAATGCTGGAATCACTGATACGAATGGAAATATCCCACCAGTCTTTTGCATTTGCATTGCCTCTGATTTAGGTAATTTTTATTCACTGAGGTATTATTTCACTCGGCTGCATCAAGCTAACTAGGTTGCATTTGGATCAACCACACTGGGACAATTCCAGTTAATTTTGATGGAGAAAGTTTCAATGTTACCATGCAATTATTATTTGTTGTTTTGCTTTATTTTCACAAGATAATTTTCATTAAGACCAACCTTAACTTCATGATAGGACATTATTATTTAAGAACATAACAGGTCCAATTATGCTATCTAATTTTCCAATGGCACATCAACAACCCTCATTCGACCACTCATACCTTCCAACAACAAAGTTTTGTCAGAAAGAATCACAGCATAACACTGACAACAAGGTTGCTCTCAATAAAATCTGGTTAAACTTTTCTATTTTTTAAATGGCAGATTTGATGGCAGATTATTAATAAATTATTTTTAGGCAAATAGAAAGGTCTTTATGGCAGAAATTCTGCCAAATGATTACTGAGAAAGTATTTAAAGTCTTTTAAATTTTTAGTATTGGAGGCCACATAAGATGGCAGACTGACATCACTTTGATGGGCCTTGATGCAATGATTCCTGTAAAATTTAGTTGAGTAATTTTTAAAAAGTAGTTGAAAAATCAACTGTGGACAGACAGAGAAGTATGACTGATAATGCATGCTTGACACGTTACCATTCCTAAGTTCACTTGATTTTGCAGCCAGATGAGCTCCTAACAAAGGAAAAGTCCTTTAATCCATGCAAAAGTTTTCTAGTTGGAGCACTGAATAATAATTATAGAAAACCTACCTGCCCAATCTGATACCTTGACTCCTTTGAATGCTATGACCAGATTCTCTCCGCTCGAAAATTGTTCTGCCTGTAAAATTAAAAACAGCTTTATACCAGTATCTGCTCTAATGAAATTACATTTAACACATTTCAGAGCTTGCACAATTAAAACAACAAACAAGAAATATGTCATAGCTAGGAAAAAAACAAACTATCAACACTGTGTACCATTTTGATTAGCTAGGAACAAAACAAACTATCAATGCTGTGTAGCATTTTGATTAGCTAGGAACAAAACAAACTATCAACACTGATTAGATAGGTGTATATTTGAAGCTTGATCCCAAAAAATATAAAACAAAAAATAAAAACTGAGAAAAAAATTGATATAAAATATGGCTTCAAGATATGGTAAAATTTGTTTTAAAAATATGGCTTCAAGATATGGTAAAATTTGTTTTAAAAATATGGCTTCAAGATATGGTAAAATTTGTTTTAAAAATATGGTTTCAACAATAGCAACAACCTATTAGCCAATTAGATGTAAGATCAACTAATATGCATATGAATGTCACTCACAAATGAACTCATCCTAAATCTTAATACATGTACAAGATTACATGCCAAATCTGATCAAAATCTGATCAAATCTTGAATGTTCACAAGCTCAGCTAATTGGATGCAGGATCATCTCATCAACATATGTGGATGTCACTCATAACTGAACTCCCCCAAAAATCATGATATAATCTTACATACCAAATCTAATCAAAATCTGATCATGTATATGGTCTCTAGATTGTTCACAAGCCAATCAGAACAAAATCACACTCTTCACATGCATGGATGTCACACATGACCAAACTCATGCAAGTTTTTGATGATATAAGCTTAAATACCAAGGTCTTTAGCGTATTCACAAACTCGATCAAATCAAGATAATCCCATTATAATCCAAAGCCTTGATGATAATGCTTAAAAACCAAATCTGATAAAAATATTCAAAAAATGGCCTATAGAGCATTCACAAGCTCAGCCAATCAGATGAGAGATCACCTCATTAACAGACATGGATTCTGCTCATAATCAAATCAACCCAATTCATAATAATGCTGAGCTGACATAAAAATCTGATCAAAATCTAATGAAGTCTCTAGAGTGTTCACAAACATATTGGTGGACTGATTTATACTGGATGACACATTTCAGATAAATGACAATACCATAAACTCAGCTGGACTTTGACCTGGTAAGCTAAAAATCACTGTGGCATAAAATCTGGGTTACACTCAAATACAGTAAAACCTGTTACGAGAGACCGCCCCTTCTGCCAACAAAAAAGTGGTCTCTCAAGACAGGTGGTCTCTCATAGCAGGTTCATACAAAAATACCAGTTTTCAAGGTCCAGTTTCCGAGCAATTTCAAGAAAATAACCACAATCACTGTATATATATTCTATTCTTTATTAATAGTTCTTGCTAAAATATTTTATGCATTCATCTAAAAACAAAATTATATAGCAATAAAGATATACTTCAATCATTAAACATGAAATCACATTTACATTTGAAGATCACATATTTTAACATATGAAATCGTTTCTGAATTACTCCTTTTCCTTTATAACAACCTAAATTTGTTTTACTGATGTTTAAACCGCTTTTTTGCGAGTGGTCTGCTCTCTTGCACTTCTTTCAGTTACAATAATTTACTCCAGCCTTAAAATTTGTCTCTTTTTAGTTGGAGGTTGGTCTATTGTTATTAAGGTTCTAGGTGTTAAAAATTATTAGTGCTCAATTGTAATATCGAACGTAAAGACGGTTTGGACTGGGCTGTGGGAAAATAAGAAAAATCTATACATGTGCATTGCATATCCAACAATTAATGAAATAAAAAGAAACAATTATCTCATCCAGAAACAGAACCATTTACTCAGATACAAAAGTCAACGGCTTCATTCATAGATGACATACTGGGATTGACTCTATAAGCAAAGTGTGTAATCCGGTCGCACCAACTTGAATAGACAACAGCTTTGTGATTGGGATGTAATCACTTAACATTGGGGGGAAATAGAACAAACATCACAAGTCTTGAACACTATCAATTGAATCCTGCAAACGATGCTCTCTTGCTGGTTTAAAAGACAATGACCTTACTCACCCCTGGCAATATGGATTAACTCTAATGACAAACAATATATGCAACCACTACGTCAACTTCGGCAATACAACAGCAATTCGTAACATGTACATTAGCCTGGTTTACGGACTGTAGCATCTATCACCGGTAGCAACTTTAGCATCTATCACTGGTAGCAAAAATCGCCTTTTTTTAGTATTCCTTTTATGTTTGTTTTTGATCAGAACAATTGTTACTAATCAAGTGGTCGTTGTAACAATTGATTACATATAGGTCAGTGGTATCTGTCTGTTCTTGCGATACAGTCATTGATAGAGATGCTAGGTCGTACGATGAAGGCCGGGAAGCAGGTTAAGTGTGGGAATGATTAGCCTGGTTCCCTGCTCTTTATGTTCCCTGCGTTGCTCACCTCTATACGAATAGCGGAGAACAACGCAAGGCACATACAAAGCAGGGAACCAGACTAGGAAATAATCTACATATACTTTAGTCTGATTTATGACAGAAACTATAAAAAGACTATAAGCATAACTAAAAAATTCAGACATCGGTAGCTAGCCTATTTTTTTTTTTAAATTTTTTTTTTAATAATTTAGCACGGTATGAGCAGTCATTTTTACAGGGATTAAATAAAGGTCTGTGGAGTTTATCTTTGTTGTTGCGATGCGGTCGTTCATAGCAGTGTCGAAATGCATATTTTGCCAAGACATTGCGGTCGCTGGTCACTCATAACAGAGCGTTTATATAATAAAATCGATCCGTGCATTACGATTGTGGTAGGAAATTACAGGTGGTCGCTCATCGCAGAGGTCACTCATAGCAGTTTTTACTGTATTTGGTGGAAGAGTGTTTAACTGGCCAAAAGGAAGTTCAAAAATTTAAAAATGATATAATAGCCTGAAAATGTAATAAGGTAATCTACATATGTATTCCAACTTTAGAGACCCAAACTGGCCTGAGATCACTCATCTAGCTGAGATCTGCATAATGGTCAAATGTAAGAACAGTTGGCCAAGAAATCTGGTTAAGTTTGATGCCTTCTGTATAAATTCCTTCCAATGTTATTCAATGTTCTGATTCATGAGGAAATTCATCCCTACTCCCATAACTTGGGTGAAAATGCTGGGTGTGGAAAAAATTCCAAATTGTAGGACAAGGAATTTAAAAGTTTCCTGGTTTAAGCATAAACCAGAGATATCTGGTGTGAGGAGGAAATACAGGGATTTATAGACAGGCATCCTGAAAATCAGTGGAAACTGCCCAAAATTGGATAGGCAAAGAACATCCTGAAGCTCAATGGAGACTGCCCAATTGGGCAGGCAAAGAGCATCCTGGATTGAGGAGGTGGTCTCCATCTTGAAGAAATTGTTTTAAATGGGAGAGGTTGATTATAATGTAGAACTTTCCACTTTTCATGGCAACCAGGAAGATATGGGAATAGAAAGCGGGTGATTGATCATTCAGAACTGTCTTGACTACCTCTTTCTGTGAAATCATGTGCACTTCCTCCCTTAGTTTCACCAGATTGAATTGGTGAAGAAAGAAGGGAGTCCTGGATAGAGAAGGTGGTTCCTGAAACTAGAGTTAGCATCCCTCGCTCATGAATGAAAGTCCCCTTCCTCTCCAGGTTTGTCAGGAAACTGTTTTTCTATTTCTGGGAGCCACACTGATGAGGCGGAGGTCTTGTTTGAGGTTGCATATTAAACTGGGGATGTGTCTGCTTGAAGAACTTGGCATAAGACCCTTCAGGATGACTCACATTGATCCATTTCCCTGCTGATTGCAATGGACCAAAAGTGGATGTGAAGGATCTCTGTTGACGAATCCAGCAAGGTTTGAGAAGCCTCAGTAGAAATGAGGCCTCCAAAGACAGTCTCAGCTTCTAATGAAGCAGCCCAAAGAAGGTCTTTACTGTGATAGAGTAAGACCTTTCAAGAGTCCAAAGCAATGTTAAAATGGTTGCATAAAAGTTCCGAAGACAAAACCATTGTGACAAAAAGTGCATGTTGAGATGTTTTGGCCACAGTGTCCAGCATGTTTTGTAAGACTGATAGGTTCAAAAAGGCCTCTCTCTGCATACTTAAAGAAATAACTGAGAACAGGTCATCATGTGACCTGTGGTTAAGAGAAGTCAGACTTTCTGTTCCATGGCTTCAAGGTCTCTGATGGAAAGGTATGACCAGGCTACACCTGAAATACCCACCTTTACTGAACCAACATCATGTTGGGGAGGTTTCATAGGCCAATTAGGAGAATGTACTCAGTAGCTGTCATAAGATAACAAAGGTTTCAATGTTGAGGAGGGAATCAACTACCCTCGACTTTACCATGCAACGTTTTGGCATGTAGAAAACCTCTGATAAATTTCCCCAAACATAGCTGAGTGAGAAAAGAGGAAGAGGTCTGGCTGGGGTTGAACCCCTGAAATCTTCAAAACTGGAAAGTATCTTTTTGGACTGCTTGCCAAGTGGTTTTAGGCACACATTTTTGGGGGGGTTGGCGGCTAAGAGGCATATTACCTTCTCAAAGGACCATACCTTCTCTTCCACATCCAACAGAAGGGATGAAGCAAAGTTAATAGCAGGCATCAGTTGTGCTTCCTCTGCACTGAACTCATTAAAGCCCATGAGAATGGGGATAGCATCATCCTGATCTAGTATGATGTTGAGCTGGAGAGTGTGCAGGTATCACTAAGTCCCTCATTTGTAGAGAGGGTATAGGAACACTCTGCGCTAAGCCCACACTTCAACATGACAAGGGGGGGCAGAAGGACTATCATTAGCAGGGGAGAGAGGAGAATCTCTGTCTGTCCTGCATGATGTGACGCCTGTAGCCTTCTGATTTGTTTCCACCTGGTGATGATGTGACAGTGGGATATGAGCTGCAGCATGCTATGATCTCAGGGTCCAAAAGCTCAAGGGGGCATACAAGACCAAAGACCTGAGATGCAGGACCCCACATTCTGTAGGAATTCACTGGGATAATAGGAAAGGGGGTAATATTGATCCGATCCCCTAGCCTAGTCGGAGACAAATCGTTAGACTACAAATGTTGCTCATAATGAGGTGGTAGAGGGTGGAGAGGGGGGAACTTGGTCTGAAACAAATCCCTGTACCATGAGGCCATAGTGTGATGATCAGAGGATACAGGATAGCTAACTGATGCATCACTCAAAAAGGTGTGGTGCTGGTCCCTCCCATAGGGAGGGTGTGACTCACTACCTCTGACAGGATAGGAGTGGTGCATCTCCTCAGTGGGTGGCAGCGGCACACTATGAGAATGGTGCATCATCTCCTCCATGGGAGGCAGCAACATGTTACGATATAAGTAGTGCATCTCTTCCTCGATGTGAGGTAGTGACACACTATGAGATGAGTGGTGCATCACCTCTTCCATAGAAGGCTGTGACACTACTAGATGAGATATGTATATCCTTTGCAATAGGAGGTAGTGATGCTACAGGAGAAGTCTTCTGGTCAGAAGACCCTAGGATCTTGCAGAGCCCTGAGAGGTCTGTAAGAGAGAATCAAGAAAATTCCAACTCTGAAGATGGACAGGGAAGTTTTTTCTTCCATTGGTATGTATGTCTGGAGTCAGCAAGATTCCAGCTTCCCACAGACTGTAACGACATTACTGAATTAGAATGAAAAGTGGCAATATATATGTCTCATGTGTTATCTTGTTTGTATGTATTGCATGCAAGGTACTCACTCTTTGTATATAGTAAACAGTGTTACACTTTAACCTGTCTTTCTTTCGTGTAATAGAGAGATTGCTGAAAGTTTTTGAAACTTTTTTTTACTGATTAAAGAAAGGAGATATAAAAACATGAGTAATGTGAAATGCAGACGTTTGAAAGGAATAATTCAGCGCATTGAATAAAATAATGTAAGAAGACAATTAATATAGATACTGTATTACTGTGTCAATCTATATATCTAAACATATAGTCTCTATAGGCTGTCATTATCCCTGCACACAAATGACTTACGGGTACCTAGTATCAAGACTCTGTGGTCTTAAAATAAGTAATAGAAAAGAGCGAGAAGCAACAAGCTTTCTAAAAGTCAACAAATAATATACTTCCCAAGAATACAAAGTGAAAATGTAAAAAAAAAAATATTGCAAATTAAATCCCAAATAATCCTAGAATTACAGAAACACATCCTAATGATTAAAGTTTGAAAAAACTTCAGTGGAAATCCAAATTAAATCAAATGCTGAAGGTGTTGACGTTCCTGTGGCGGCCCATAGAATAGTGATGTGCCAACAGTCTTTTGTTGGATCACAATAATTCAATCCAAGAATTAAATCCTTATTTTAAATTTCACTCTAAATTCAAGTCTCTATTTCCAAGACTTAAAATTTTTAAGAGCCCTCTATTTCCAGTAAATTGTTTAAATCAGTTTCTGGACACAACAATAATACAACTGATTCCGCTAAGATCTTAAAGCAGTGGTTCCCAAAGTTGGCGGTACTGCCCCCTTGGGGGTGGTGGGATTACCAAGGGGGGCGCTAATGCTGAATAATGCTTGTTATGGGGTAAGGTAGAGGGCGCTGAGGACAACCAAGGGGGGTGGTGGCCCAGAAAAGTTTGGGAACCACTGTCTTAAAGCATGAATAAATCATTTTTCCAGTAACAAGATTATGTAGTCCTCTACATGACCTCAGGTCACAAATAGCATTTTCTAATAAAAACTTTACCTAATGGAAAATTTCAATCTGAAAGGTTCCAGATGTTTACAAAATAAAATCTTTGTTATATTTAGAAGGTCGACAACTAAAATTATAATAAAGGATATGGAATATATCAGGTAGGCCAGATATATTTATAGGGGAATTCCAATAACCTAGACCCAGACCCAAATTAATATGTTTACTTCTATTAATAATAATCCTAATATTAAACCCATACACATAGAGAATATTTTAGCTATGTATTAGTTGTTTGTAGAATAAAAAAAATCAATAATTCAGGTCAAGTAGAAAATGAACTTGATTCTGGACAAGGTTAAATTCAACAAACAATGTTACATTGCAATAGCATGTAATGAAATAAAAGATTTTTAAAAAAACAAAACATACAAACAATGCAAATTAAATTTACATAATGCTAGATATATGTGATAAAGGAAAAATGTATCCACCCTCTATGGGTATGGTACACTAAGCAGCCCAAGTCCCTGTAGAAACCAAATTCCAGAGGGAGAAAGGCTGTGGCATGATTTATACAATGAACAGATAATGTAACACCATTAGAGAGAAATAATTGTAGAGGCCAGGTTGCAGAAGTGGTTACAAAATACTGCTACATGTAAATTTTCTCTCGTGAATCATGGCACAAATCTTAACAACACAGCATCATTGAAAAAGATGAACTATTGGCACTCATTCTGAGCATGACCATAGCAAGGACCAGGTGAGATGCACAACTGGATTATTGTCATACTGACAATTCTTCACTATAGAAGCGGATGTATTCACATTAAAAGAAATAAAACCCAATCTAAACAATAGCTATGGGTAAGCTATTGCTATTAAATTAATATTTTTGTGTCCTCATGCAAAACTGAATCCCAATGGATATCCAGGCGCTGCATACATATGGACAGACAGCAGCACAACAGTATACTCCTAGATTGTAATATCACAATGTGGGTACAAAAATACACCCTCAGTGTAAATTTGCTGACTAAAGATAAAAGGCTTTATAATCTGAGCCCAGGCACACTTTAAAAAGGAATTATATAAGATCAGAAATCCTCAGAATAGGCACATGTATGGATGCACTAAATAACAAATTATATTTTAGATCTCTCCCCACCCCCCTGAAAGTGCAGGGATAAAATTATAATGGTGTAATTGATCTTATAAAATCATGAGCAATTTGTTATCAAATGCTGAAAATGACCAATCCTGAATAAATGCTTGAATTAACTGGCATATTATCTGCAGCCAGACGACCAAGAGTCTAGCAAGAGCTGTTAAAACTCTGGTAAAATAAAATCACCAAAGTAATTGATCTTTCTTTATATTCTGTACCAGTCTTACTTACATCACGTCCCCACAAGGTCAAACCCACTTGCATTCCTGATTGATCTACAAGCTGGATCTCTCTCTTCACTGTCTTTTTTCTTTTCTTTGTCTTCACAGTGTCAGATTCTCCACTTTCTTTCACAACAGCTATTACATCTAAATGAGTAAACATGTATTAACTTCAGCAAGCTAAGTTTACTTAGACAATTTAGAATGTGAACTGCCTGTATAATATATAACTATATATCAGGACAATTAGTATAACATTATTAACAAGACAATTTAATAGCAAAAGCGGTAGCTATTTTTGAAGGTTCTCCGATAAGACTCTGTTTTGCTATATCACATAATCTCAGCATTGTTATATACTATACTAATTGATTGTTCAACAGGTAATCTATTTATAGCTCACCGGTCGAAGGGCTAGTCAAACAATCAATTAGAGATATAAATTGCTTATAGTATAATGGCACAGAATCTGATGAGCGAGCAAGAGGACTATTATGTTCACCCCAAGTACAACATGTACGCGGGAAATATATTAGGGTTGGTGATACACGTCAAATACGGACAACCGTTTGGTAAAGCAACACCAGCTGATTATAAGATCAGCATTAAAGGTGATAATGCTGAGCGAGTTGAAATCTTAAAGAAAGATTTTATTTATACGTTATTTTGTGATGAAATTCCAGAAGAGCAGTGAGTATATCATTTCAACGGTGTGGTTACTGATGATAACATTGAAAATCTTGCTTTGCAGGATGAGTCTCAACCACATCCCATGTTTGATCTTTATGAGGCAAATGATAAAGGAATCATTCAAAGAAGAAAAACTAAAAAAGTACTTGGAAATATGAACAATATGGGGTATTTGAAGATAATGGTACGTGGCAGTAAAATGGATAAAGTTTGTTATTATAACCATAGATTTGTTTACGAAATGTTTAATGGACCTATACCTGATGGTTTGGTTATTAATCACCTCAATAACGTTAAAACAGATAATCGTTTAGAAAATCTAGAGCTAGTTACCCAACAGGAATATGTGAGTAAAGGTAGAGAAGGAGGAGGAATAAATTTAAGGGCCTTCAATCCAGGATGTTTTGTCAAATTTGATAAACCATTTCAAATGTTCCTTTCTATTTATAGTAACAACAGCTGGACATATGATCTGCAAGATTCATAAATATTCGTAAGGTCTTCATACAGAGATATATTTTGACAGATCTGATCAAATTATGCAGGTTTGAAAAGATTTCATTAAATGGTTTTTTTAATATTTAGTAATGGGTGTCATACTGAATTGCAGATTGGCACTAATTATGTAACAATGCTTTCTCTCAAATTTGAAAAAATACTGTTGACTAGTTTTTTAAAAAAAATAACATTTCAATGTTTTTAAGTTGTAGCCATATTGAATCGTGGATCAGCGTGAAATTTTCAAACACTTACAATATTCTGCCAAGACTTTGCCTGAAATTTGGTCAAATTCAGTTGTGTGGTTTCTGAGAGGCAGTCACTAAATGGATTTTCCATTTATAGTAATGAGTGCCATATTTTAAAAAGCAGATTGGTCATCATTTCTGTAAATGTTTATGGCTTTACACCAGGACACTTTATGTCAAATGTGGTCAAATTCTATTTAGCCATTTTTGAGCTGGTCATTTAAAGGTTTACCTACTGGAATTACCAGTGTCAGCTCATTTGATGATTGACTGGGATTATTTGCAAAAATTTTAAAGTCCTTTCTGCCAGGATGCCTTCTGTCAAATTATGTTAAATTCTGTTGTATGGTTTATGAGAAGTCATTTAAAGGTTATATTCTGAACAATGGCAGTCCTATGTGAATGTCTCATCAGCATCATTTATACACTAGAAACAGGCTAAGCCTTCCCCCAAGCATTGTTAGTGTGTATGAAAAGTGCATCTGATGCTATGTTTTGAAGATATGAAAAAGGTAAGGTAAAATGTTAATATGGCTTGTTTATTTTTATTATGCCATGATGCATTGTTTGCCATGATGCTTTCTTTCAAATTTGGTCAAATTCTATTGAGTGGTTTATGAGAAGTCCTTCAATGGTTTTTCTACTTTTTGAAATAGCAGACATACTTTAAGAGGGATCTGCATTGAAAGACCTTCATGCGAGGATACTTTCCATCAAACTTGGTTAATTGTTTTATATACCAGTGGCCATAAATTGGCATCATGTATAAAACATTAAAGAGCCTTCATGCCACAATGCCTTCTGTCACATTGATCAAACACTATTGAGCAGTTTTTGAGAAGTCATTTCAACAGTTTTCCATTGTAAGAAATGCTTGTCATATTTGATGATGGATGAACATTATTTACACAAACTGAAATATGCAAGAATGCTCCTGCCATTTTGGGTGCTGGCAATTGGTCCAATGGTTTTGGACAAGTAACTGAAAATACCAAAAGCTGATGTACAACTGATGACACATGCCAAAACCATCACTTGGCCTTATGGGTAATAAACCAGGATGAATCATCAGAAAGATGGTTACTTCTGATCTCCATTGTAGATAGAATCAATACACAAGAAATATATCTCCCCATGTCTTCTTGGAAGAACAAGATCCAGAAGAAAGGGAAAAACAATTAAAGAAATGCATCTCTCAAGATGGGCAAGTGAATCAATGCCCTTGACTCAAGTTCAAATGGCAGTCTGTTTAGCCAACTCAGAATCAATGAATGGTTCCATTTTGATGAACAGGGACTAAGGTTTTAGTTAACTGAAAAACTGAAAATAGAAGATCAGAAAGACTTATTCTCATAAGATCTCCAGCATACTGGAAAATCACAGACATTTTTGTAGCAACTAGAGTTTATTTCTTAACACTGAGGAATGAAATGTAAACATCTTGCTTTTTCCTGAACGATTATGGTAGAAAAATGGCCATTCTGTACTTGACACCATCCCATGCAAGCCCTCAATTTGCTTTCAACAGTATTTAATAACTGACCCAATTCTGCTATTCCACTTTTGCAGTGCCTGTTTCTTCCTCACAACAACCAGACATAAAACTGAAGAGATTCTGGACTAAAATAAAAGTGGAGTTCAATGTTTTTATTGAAGAAATCTTTCACAGTGTACAATTGGATATTCACAGGAGATTGTCTATCAGTTACATGTTCAAATCATCTCATAACCTGCTTCATTGTATTAAGTGTAATGGAAAAGTACTTTTAATATTGTCTGCCTTAAAAAAAATGTGTCAAGGCAAGGCAAATTACATTCCATATTATCAACCAGTAAAATCTTCAACCTGTCCAAAGCAATGTCCCTGCAGAGGTGGAACAGCTCCACTGATAGCACCTCCATGAACAAAACAAGCCTTTACTTTCTGGCAACCACATCCAGCAAGCACTGCAGCATGGCTGAAGACAAAGATTCCTCCTTCAGGAGACTAAGAAAGCTGCCAAAGAAAGACCTGGTTACTAGCATATGAGCTTTAAGCTCCACTGTGAACCCAGGTCTACATCAAAATGTGTGTGGTGCAGGATAGACCACCCCTTATGTTGCCTTGCAATTCTGGACCTTTTGAAAACTTGTGGGAAAGTTCTCATACTGTGAAGGAGTAAAAGGAGATCTGGTAATTATGCAGCCTACAAAATTTCTCTCAAAACTGGAGAGGATATTCTTATCCCCCACACCTAAAGTCTTGGGAAACAAATCCGGGGAGGAGTGATATAGATAAGGTGGTCCACTTTGTTTGTTACTGTATCAAAAGTTGTATCTCTTCTTCATCCTATGCCTGAAGTGTCAGGTAGGAGAAGGATGGGTACCTGAACGGAGGAGGAACCATCTGGGTTGGTAATTAAGTCCACAAAAATTTAAAGGATGTCAACATCCTGCTTCCTTTCCTTAGGGATGATGCAGGGTTGCATCTAGGATTTGATAAATGTGGGCACTTACCTACATGGAATCTAAAGAAGAAAAAGGGGGTGGGGCAACATAGCCACATGGGGGAGGGCCTTCTCAGTAAGATGTAAAACAAATTTCAATGGATTCAAACAGAGCAATAGCAAGTGTATTGAATAGATTTGTATAACACTTAAAACTAAAATCAAAGTCTTGTGTTAAGTAATAACAGTAGTTTATTCACAAACTAAATGTTCAAATCAAGGGCTGCTAATTGTGTTACTCCTCTGGCCATTCTTATACATGTATCTTAAGAAACAGTGTCATGTGTTTCCCGTGTGGTTTCTTATTGGTTGCAAACTGATACAAAGAAAGGTCAAAAGAGTACAATTTACCTTCACTGATGAGAACAGAGAATTTCTAAGGAAAAGTCAAAAACTCTGAATTGGGAAAGTATATATAAAGTTTCCATAACAGTTAACTCTTAATGGAAACCTACATATCTTCATCCAGACTGATTGTATTTCTGACCATATTATCCTGCAAATTTGATCACTGTTTCCTGAATAGCCTCTTGTCCTTAATCATCCTCCACTCAACCAATGCCTTGTTAAAGTTGAAGTCCTTAAATTGCAAAAATCATCATTAGTTTGTTGAAAGTCTTTTCTTCTGATGGCTTCATCCTGCAGTTTTAGTTAGATTTTGATTGCGGAATCCTCTCTAACAGTCATCCATTTAATATGGTATTACCATGGCCAGTGATGCTAATTTAAGAAGATTTGGAAATGTGTCTGCATGATTTGATATACAATTTGCCAGAGTTCACACATTTTGCCTCTAGAATACAATTCTCTTCTAACGATAGTCTTAGCAAGAAAGCACTCTGTCAAAACATGTTTTGGGTCACACAAAGCGGGACTGGTAGCTTCTTTGGAATTCTTCTAAAGACCAAAATAATCACAGAGAATTATTGTCTTGTCATCACCATGCACTTCCTGTTCCTCAGAAGATAGGGATATAAGGTTATGTAGACCAAGAACCCCAAAAGCTGTTGCCACCTGTGTGCTGCTATTTCGAAATCTTGTGGCCATCTCTCCCTGCAAATCTGTAATGAACTTGTGGCAAAGGTTAGACACATATCTGAAACTTTCTTGAATATGCCACTGTATAACTTGAGTTCAAAACCTTTATAATTGATTTTGGTTTTGTCTCCATCCTAACAAGATTTCAATTTTTCAGACAAACAAGCCTGGAGATAGGATTTTCTATTGTCTGTTTTCTGAAAGGTAGAATTCAAAATATCAAGTGCTGGAGACACAGCAGCTATATTCAAGTCAGATTTCTGTAAAAGTATATTTAGCTGTGCTAAGTGGGGTATGATATCCATCAATATGTTCATGCATGCCACAAATTTGTAGCCTACAACTTTATTCAATAAGTCTTAACACTCTTTTCTCTTGCTGTTTTTCTTTAGATAATTCACAAGTGCCCCCACTGTGAAAAATTGCATATAGTGCATTATAAAATGTCAGCCATCTAATGTCATGCACCCCTCTGACTTCCAGTTGAGGACTGTCCAGAACATTTTGATCAATTCACCTGTTCTGTTGATAGATTTATTAAAAAATCATAACAAAACCTCCAATTTATTTTGAAGAGGAATCTCTTTCTTTTCCATGTATGGGACAACTTCTTTGAAAAAAACTTCTGCAGTGTGACTGGTCTTCCTCTTACACATTATCAAGAAAATGAGTTGTAGAAACAAAGATGGTTAGTCAAACGATTCTGGCATAAATTACCAGCTTCTTTGTATTTGAAATGTCTGTACTCTCATCAATTAAGATGTTAATGACTGGACTACATCCTACTTTCTCTATTAATTCAAATTCTATCACTGCTCTGGATTCCAGGGAAAATATAAAGTTATGTGATACATTAAAATATATAAGTATTTTAATATTTTCATTATTATTATTATTACTATTATTAATATTATTATTATTAAATTTTTAACAAAATAAAGTAAAATGACCAAAATCATATGCAAATTTTGCAACACTTTCAGTCAAAGCCATAGGATGGCAGAGGATCTTGCCTTCTGACAGCTCAGTCTTCAGTTGAAGAAATCCCATCAAGGTGCTTAAAAACTAAGAGAAAATGGCACTAACTCTCTCTCTATCTCTCTCTCTCTCTGTTACAGTCATTCAAGTCTAGTAATTGAGGATTTGATTATGTCTTATTCTGTCTGTATATGATACCATAATCACACTGGAATAGAGACGGATGACGATATTGAAAACTAAGATGTTAATGAGATGCTACATATGCAATGATCATCAGAGAAAATAATAACAAATTTGCTAAAGAGGTGTGGCTTGTACAACTACTGTACAATATCATGATGCCAACAGCAATTCCGACCATGCTTGGGAGATTATTTAAACAATGGCGACCGTTATATGATCGTATCAACCAAAAAACCTATTACCGTGAGACTGAAATGTGACCTGTCTAAACAGGAAAGAGTTTTATGACAAAAGAAACAGTTATCAATAATACAACTTTATAAAATAGAAGAGTATTATCCACCATTAAACATTTCACAGGAAGTTATGAAGACATGCAACCGAATGCAATTTCATAGGCTGACCGTGATTCCTCAAAAGCAGCACAGTTCAGTACCTAGCAGATCATGTTTTGGTTGGTTGCTTGATAGTTTACGCTATTTTTCCATGTAAATTTCTGTAGAAAACATATAAATCAAATAGAAGAACTTACTGACATTCTAAAGAGGCCCTTGATGAATGTGGTGCATTTCCTCCTAGTTTCATGTTGCCAATATCAACACCCAGAAAGTAAACAAAATTGAGCAGTAAGCCATATTTTAAAGAAGCAATATTCTCCTTCACCAAGTAATAGGCATGTGTCGTAACACCAGTAACTGATTCAGATTCTTGCTGATAGCTGTTACGGATGTAGTTTTAAGATTTTCACTTAGTTTCAAATCCAAAATTGCCTGTTTGTGAGCTGGCAATTCAACGTGTCTGTCAAGTGCTGATGTCCTGAAATTAGTATTTCGAAGTGGGAAGGAATTTTCTTTGCCAATTTTCACACACCAGCTGCAAAACATCTCATTTTTTTAAATTTCTTTCCAGTCATGGTAAATTTTGTTTCTCAGTCTGAACTGAAAGAGTATTTTTTGTTCTTGGCATCAGATGGACCCTCAGTTTCAACGATGCCATCTTTAGGCACATCACTAGAATAGTCTGATATGTGATTAGCCAGAGGAATTGTCTATTCATTGTTGCTGTGCCTATTGTCAGAAACATCTGCACTCTGACTTTAATTGTAAGTATTATTTAAAAAAATAACGAAAAAGAGTCAGTTTTAACTGGTTTTGCCATTTAAAGCATTTTCATACCAGACTAACCTCAGCATCAAACATGTGCTCTCCTGACCTTCTTAGTAACAAATAAAAATTGGATATGTGATACACAGGAAATACCTATGTAATTCACAACTACACAAGGATAATATATTCGTTGAGAGTGAGAACTGGGATTTTTACATAAAAAATAGCACACTCTTCACATAAAAATGTACACAATTCTAATTTTTTGCATGATTTGGCTCACATATAGTACTGAAAATTTTGTGAGAGATCTTGAAATTTTCATGATTGTGCA
>JAECUM010066604.1:0-20012 GCA_016617855.1 Megalonaias nervosa | reverse complement strand
TACATGAATAAAAGACACACAACAACTATCATAGTGGAATATAAACAAGTCTCTGTACAACATTTTTGGTGACGAAGGTCTGGTGTCGTAGGGACAGTATATAATATTCTTAGAGTCTCTACCCTTGGCAGAGTCACACAGAGGTCCTACCTGAATGGTCTTTCGGAGATGTCGATGACGGTCCTGTCCTGAAGAGAGTGGTTTTCCTCGGTGACGGGTTCTTCCTCTTCTTGTACTGTCACTAACACATGTTTAAAAGTTACTATTTTCACTGATCGTTTTAATTTTTTTGGATGATTAATCTTGGGCATAGCGTGCACTTCTTTTGTTCAAGCCTCGAAGCCCAAACTTTTCCAGTCACGTACAACTTTCCAGTGAGGGTGTAAGTCACAAGCTACACACACATCATCGTGCACATCTTCAGTACCTAAAAGTTGACGAATCTTGTTTTCCCGTAGAGGTCTAGAAGTATCAAGAAGATAGCGCAAAGCTTTGAGCAGAATGAGTCTCTCGTGTACGTTTAAAAGGACCACTTTCTTGTTTTGGGTGGAATGTACTGTTCGTAAAGAGTCCAAAAGGAATCGGCTGGTAAACGATATCCCAGAAAGCAGGTCACTAAGACATACATCACACGTCGACCCCAATTCAATGGACACAGTTCTCATATAATGCGATGGTAATCCTCCACCGTTTGAATATTTTCATTGATTTTCTTCCACAGTATTTGTTGTATCACGAATGATAAAGATCGTGGCACGGTAGCCCGTTTTATATCTCTTTTTGTCGGAGGCAATAAGTGTACTTTCTGCACAGAGATGATCGTACTCCAGTGGCGAATCTAAATTGTTTAGTAACTAACTTGCACATCACACACCGTTCAGTAGTTTCCTCTTGAACTAAGTTTACATTGTGTAAAAGATTTTGGGAACCCTCTAACTGTTCTTCTGGAATTCGTTGCTGTAAGTCTACCTTGTAGTAAAAAAAGATCAGTAACAAACCAATTCTTCTCACCCACGAGTCGCTGATCAATGTCTGATCACTGGAACACTTTCATCAGAATCAATCCTCTTATCGCATATAGGTACCATTGGTTAAAACATCGGTGACGTAACGGATGCAACTGTTCTTTGCCTTTGACTTGTATTTTGACCAACTCTCGGTAAATGTGTTCTCTCAACTCCACAGGCAAACCACGAATGTTCTCTTGTAAAGTGTCCATGATCATGTCAATCAAACACTTTCCATAGAGCGAAAGTGACTTACGCAGTGACTAATTTCTGGCCACTGCCATTCCAGGAAACGGTGAAGAATGTCATTAAATCTTCTAATGTAAAATGGTCTAAAGCGGAATATTCGGATGAACCACACTTGATCCAGAGAAATCTGACTTGTTCACTTTTGTCAATTTCCTCTTGTGAATTTCTCGACATCAAAGTAACTTCCTTGTAGATCTTCTTTTGCAATTCATTTGGCAATCTTTGCATATTATTTTTTAAATGGGGTTTAAATACTTGTCTAGGTGTTGTTCAATGTTTGACTCCTAGCCAAGCTGGTTTCTTAACCGACATGGTGTGCCACTGCAATGACAAGATCCCACTAAAGGCAGGTAGTGATAATCCGGAGACCATCGAGCATGTTCCAGGTAAGTGGAATCTTTCTTCTCCCACTCGTGAAGTGACACACGCAACTGAAGCACTTGACTTTATCCCCTTCGCCCAAGTAGATAAATCCGGCCCTAGATAATTCTTCCGGGTAGGTCCTCCCAGATATTTAAACCATTTTCCTCGGAGGTTTGGAATCGACTTTCAAAGTAGCAGTATTGAGGCAAACGCACAGGGAACGAATATTCGTCTTTCACAGGCTCATTCCGATGCGAGTACGATGAAATCCGCAGGAGTTTGCTCAGTTTTGGATGACATCCGTAGGGAGGTAGCCGCATGATTTCCCGTGGAGGATGATATCCACAGATAAAGTGAAAAGTGTACGATAACGAGTGGCATTGTTATCGCATCCGTCAGGTTTGACACGCACAGCATCACTTTCCATGGTAGGTATAGTCATAGCAAAATTCCCATGATGTGGTACTGAATCGCTGAGGTCACAGCGTACGGCATCCCTGCCATCGCAAGGTACAGCATCGTACTCGGGTTTCACGTTGGACTTGAGTCTTATGCTTGATTCTTGCTGTGTGAAAAGATTCATCTTTCTTGCTTGATGATGCTAGTTACAATGAATTATCGGTCTTGGACGTTGTCGCTTTTTATATGCTGACCAATATCGACGTGACCGTACGGTAAAGTGAAGTGATTGGGAAGCCAAACTCGCTTCTGGTACACGATTTGATAGACCTTTCCCAAGGGTAGACTGACGATTTGGTGTTCGGGTAAACGTACAGTCTTGTGACGTTCGTAGGTGGTCACTCTAAAATATCCATCCTGTCCAGATTCCAAGCCTTCTTTCAGCACGCCAAACTTCACCACTCGATTGGTGCGATGATTGAGAGTCAATTCTTTGACTTTACACTCGGTGTGCACTTCTCCTTGGGGGTCCCGGTATTCGTAGCCGTAATTTTTGGGACCGCCACTTGCAAAACTTAGAATCTTGTCGTCGGGGTGCTCGTCCGTCCAGGCTCCTAAACGATCTCCTTCGATGTCAGAGTGACGTTGACCTAGTCGATCGATGTAGATGCAACTGTCCGTGTCAAAGTACAGTACACGATCTCCTAACTGGTGTAACGTTTCGTACAATTTTAAGCGTGCATGGGCTGTCACGTAATCCGCAATGATGACATTTCCAAACTCGTCGGCCTCTACTAAGTCCAGTTCTTCTTCGTAACTGGTTTTGTGGTGAATCATTTGGAAGTAGTGGGAAGGTTCTGTCAAATACTCCGTCTTGGGTAAACACGGTCGTTGTGCCATTACACCCCACAAGCAATTCAACATCACTTTGGCAAACGATCGCCTTCCTTCATTTATCTCGATGTGGTCTGAAGTGATGCCTTCCTGATCCGAGTATTTCTCTATGAATTTCTCTTGGCCTTCGAGAGTCTGGCAGCAGGAAAGATAGCCGCTGACTTCATGTTTCAGTTTCAAAAAGGCATCCACGTAGTCTGCGAAAATGCCTTTTTGAGTCTCGTCGCCTTTGTGGTATTTTTCTGTCTCGGGAAAGTGGTAAATTTTGTACACTTCTAAGAGATGGTTTCCCAGGTCCAGAACTTTGAACAATTCCACGCTAACCCACGTTCCTGTCAAGGCACGTTCGTCCTGAGTGTGCTGACAAGGTTGGTCTTGGTTGCACGTTTCGGCACAAGAACGGCACAAGAAAACATCAGTTTTCCTTGGCATTGGTGAGGTAAAACGGGATGGTACAAGTCCGTGGGAGACAAGACTTTTGATCAATCCTTCGTATTGTCGAATCTTGTCCAGGTCTTTGTGTTCCCTCAGTAGTTGCTGGTGCCCTGCGGGAATGTGACAATATTTGCACACGTAAGGATACAGCGAACACACGTCCAAGTATATGATTTCTTCTCCTTTGTCCTCGTCAAACATGTAGCATTCATCCGTCCTCCGTACAAGCTGTCCCGCGGGTTCAGAGAGTCAACCAGTTTGTAACTTTCCACGATGCGTTTAAACTCGGGATCGGTTTTCAAACGGTGACCGTGCTCGAGTTCCCACATTTCTACCACTTGGTATCCTTGCTGTTCTAACTTCAATCGTCGCTGACATGTGGCCTGGTACAAGTCTTCCATGGTCCTTTGTAAAAACTGATTTTTAATGCCACGCTGAGGGTAATAGATGGGACAACCGTGAAATAAGCAACCTTTAAACTCGTACACGATCTTAGGGTTTTCTGAGTCCCAGCCATCCACAGAATACGTTAGGATGGTCTTTTCGCCTCCTCCATTGCGAGCATGTTTGATCCATTTGTCTTCATTGTCGCACAAGTAATGTAACCAGCGTAGGGCTTTGACCGAGTATTGACGTTTGACAAAATTCGTCGTTTGAGGGCTGATGACAGCCAGGGTGTTTGCGGGCATGAATCGTTGGCGGTACACTAAGGAACACGCTTTCGCAATGGTGCAGGCTTCTTTCAAAGGGTCGATCCCTTCGTGCTCCATGAAAAGTTCTCGAAATTTTCCACAGCAACGCCGTAAAATGTCCACTTCGGATCGATAATATTTTAACATTTCTTCCTGAACGTCAAAAGGTGTCCGAGGCGAGAGTCTGGTACCAAGCATAGAAAGCTTCACGTTGTTCGGTGCGCATGTTGTCTGGGTCGTAGTAGTGATCCTCAGGAAAATGGGGTAGAACGGCGTGTTGATTGGCTTCGGTATTGAAAAGTACGGAAAATAGCCTTTGACAATTTCTGTCATTCCAAACGTTTTGGCATTCGGCTCAAAGGCATGGCAAAGTAACTCATTGAATCTTTAAACTGCACTTGACCCACTTGCATGGAAATGATTTTGGCTCCGTTCAAAGTCACTTTAGGACGTTCGGTACTTTGTTCCGTATAGGATCTGAGAAGAAATTGTCCACCGTATCCCGAGAAATTGTGAACCATCACCGTCGCATAGCAATGAGAATCTCCGTAACGTTCGATGTCCTCTTGGCTCCACGTCTCGTTGATGGGGTCTAAGATCCATTGAGCGAAATCGGCCAGCGTGATCGGTCCATGAAAGTTGTTCTCGCGTCCTCCAGGAATCTTGCTGCAGTGAGGGCAATGACTGAAGATAGGCTTTTGGATGCACTTCTCACACGCTCGGTGAGCCACGCAGAAATTAGGAATGTGAATACTAGTCTCTTGCATGCATTCAAAATCGAAAAAGATGAAATTCCCTTTCTTCTGTTCATCTTCCTCTTCATGTTTGGGACGGTATTTTTGAATGTAGAATTCGTGTTCCAAGTCCACGATTTGGTGACAAATTTGACATCGTTTCTTTTCTGAACATACGTGCGCCTTAGTATTATTGGTACGTATCACTTGTCCACAAGTTGGGCACAATCTCAGCAGCTGACAAGCACTTTTCTGCTGTGAACCTTGCGTTTTCAGATGTTGTTGGTAATAGGTCTGACTGACAAAAGTGCGCTGACAAGCTAGGCAATGCACTCGCTCTTGTCCTTCGTCCAGATAGGGTTTAGAGGCCATCTTTCACATTTCGATCCACAATGCTTTTGTTGCTCTCGATTGTTATAGCCATGGTCACATTTCTCACAGTAATAACCGTATCTCAGGAATCCGGTGATACTGGTGATGGCACCGAAATGTTCATCGTGATGATAGACGTGAATGTATTTTCCGTCTTTGAAATTTTTTGCCTCGAAACAACATAGGTTGGCGCACTTCTTGAGGGTTTACTTTCATGGTGTACCGTGGAGCTAAGACGTCTTGAAATTTTTGCATTTCAGGAATGCCACATGGTGTGTCTTTGGATATCCCCGCTTGCTGTAACAGAAGTTCTGCTTCTCTTCGTTGTTTGGCTCTACCCGATATCCTATTTGTTTGCCAAGCTCTTTTCCATGCTGCCCTGTTCTTCTTGTCGTCATACGTTCGTCCCACCACGATGACATGGGCTAAACACATCTTGTCCTGAGGGTTGTTAAATCGGACGAGGCTCTTTTTGTGCTGCGAAGGTCGTCTACCAATAATACCTTTATGCGTCCTGTCCCTTGGGGAAGAGAAACGTGGGTCATGAACAGTGTAACTTTTCCAACGGTGATGTAAAACTTGTCATTGGATTGTTGCACGTGTTGAATCTTGCCGATGACTTTGGAAGGTGTCAATTCTGCTGGGCTGCTAAACTCGATCCAAACGGGGGATTTCAAACTGTCGTGATGAATGGAAAGTCTCAAGAGGTCGTCTTCTTTTGCTTCACATAGCTGTTTCAGTGTGGTTAACAAAGAATCCCACACGTAAGTGATGAACCCCTATGCTTACTCCAACGGTACGCCGGACTTGAAATCCTTAAACTTCACCGTGTACGTGTAGGCCGTGGTTCTAAATTTTCTAGAGGAGCGTTTGTCCGTCTCTCGAATGTGGTAGTACTTTTTAGGGTTTAGTGGTGATGGTGAACTTTGGCTTGGTGTAGACTCTCTGAGTCTGGATTCTGGTTCACTCATGTCATCTTCAATATCGCTGGCATGAATTTGAGCCAAGACTTCAGCTAATGTGCGAGGCGATAAGTCACGTTTCTGCTTTCTTTCTTTCTGCTTTCTCTCTTACTTTCTTCTCCTTTCTTCGCCAAAAGATGCGATCGTTTCATCTTGACTGCAAAAAGTCAAATGACTACATTTGAAACGCCTTGGACACCTTTATATCCATGTCAGGGTCAGTGTATATATAAAGGGCTAGTGCCTTCCCTCCAAGTATTCATTTCACTCTCAAACCGATCAGCACGATGGAAGAGCCAACACAGACCGAACTTCTGATCAGAGCTTTGCGAGGTGTCATACGAAAGTTTTCTTTAGACAAGCCGACGGACTACTCCCCCTCCTTTCGAGATAAAAGTCAAGATACTTGCTATATCTGTCAGAAGAATGGGCATTGGGCTACAGAATGTCCAGATCGTCAAAAAAAGCAAGGCCCGTGTCAAAAGAGACAAACGTCAGGATAGCTGTTATCATTGTCAAGAGAAAGGGCATTGGTCTTCAGACTGCCCTAAGAAAGAACAGGAGCAGGAGAAAGAAGAAGAAGAGGTGCCCTCGGCAAAAGTAGAACCCCGACACGTTCAGAAAGAGAGGAAAAGAAGGCGAGAAAAAAGTTATGAAGAAGAGGAGGTAAAACCTGTGAAAGTGAAGAATTTGAGAAAACAGAGAGAGTGAAAGAAAAAAGACACAGAAGAAGTCTATGAACTTTTTAAGGTGTTGTGTTGTGTTGTGAATTGGATTGTAAAATTTGTGCTAGAATAGACCAGACAGAAAAACGTAAGTGTCTCATGGTTTTGATATTTTAGAATAAGGGCCTACACTCACGCACTCACACATGTCCATCATAGGCTAAAAAAGGGATTTTGAGTTTTAATTGATTGAAGCAAAATGAATACTATCTCTTTTCGAAATAAGCGAGTGGACCTGAAAAGGACCGTTGGGTGTTTGTTTTCTTTTTAAAGAAAAAAAAACAAACTCAGGAATGAGAAGCAATCAGCTTTAACTGTCTTAAGCCTTTGCCATGGGCAAGGCAAACTTCTGGACTTGCTCCTGTCGATGATTGGGTAGAAATCACTAGGGCTGGTATTTCAGGCGTAGTAACAGGGTTGGGCTGTCTGGCTCGGGAAGGTCTTTTTCTCTTAGGTCGTAATAAGGAAGTCTGATACATTTGTTTCAGACTCCTTAACTCTGCTAAAATGTCCAAGAGTACTGTTACCGTTTGACTTTCACTGTTCTCCTTCTCTCCTAGACTTTGTTTCTTCTCTGCTTCTTTTTCTTCCTGTCGTTTCCTTCTTGAGTCTTCTTCTTCTTCCTGTTGCTGTTGCTGTTGAAGGAGAAAAGCTTGTTCTACTTCTTTCTGCTGTTGTAAAATTTTCTCCAATTCTTCTTTCTGTCTCTGTTTAAAATCCTCGACGTGTGGTAAAGAAGGAGAAGGTGGCGACGGTACTGGTACCGGAACAAATTCTTGCAAAAATGAGAGAAAATCCACTAAATCTCAATTGGAATCGACCTCATCTGGAAGTAGACTTGTGTTGACTTTGGTAACCGCTGCTATGCAATCGCTTCTCGTCTGCACGGCCGGTGCACCCCAATTCATCGTCTTCTTAATTTCCGTCATGTTTCAAAAACCAATGTCGCATCAATTCATTGCGCCCAGACGCAAGCTCACCTATATAGGGAATCTGACGTCACAGGTAACTCTCTTCGGATTGGAAGACAGACTCCACGAGGTGGCTGAATTTTGTAACGCGTATTGGGATTGGTGAAAAATCTCAATCCATTTCGATACGGTCTTCCACTATAAATAAACGCAGTTCACTTCATTCCCTTCACCTGTTCTCGTCACAAGATGTGGACAATCGTTGAATCCTCTACTCTCGTATCGTCGATGCTGTTCCGTACCGACTTATCCATGTATGTTAAATCATCATGGACAATCATCCGAATCACCGATACTACTGTTTGGAAACGAAGGATCTATGTGGAGAGACAAGGCTGTCTGAAGAGAGTCCTCATCTACGGACCAGAGGTTAGACGAAGTTTAAGAAAGAGAAGAAGATCCTTAAGATGCCCTTTATGTTAACGAAATGGTGTTAACATAACAAACCAACGGTCCTTTTCAGGGCCACTCCACTACCTCGAAAAGATTTACTCTTTCTTGCCTAAAAAATATTTTAGTTGTTGTATAATTTTAAATGTGATAGATTGATCTATGACTGTGTAATATATGTGTCTGTCTCTAATTATGTTTCTATGTCTCTGTCTCTATTGTATTTGTCCCTACCTAGGGTAGCCGCGCGTATTCAGTTCAGCCACTTGCAACATTGTTGCCAGTACCATGACGTCACCCCACCTGTTTCATTCCTATTGTCCCTACACAGTCCCAATATGAATCTTGTCCCTATGTAGACCCAGGGGATCTTTTGTCCCTATAGTGTGTGTTTGTGGAGGGGGCCTGTAATGTATTTTCCCATTGTCCCTATAGTATCCCCCTTCACTACTTTTCATCAGTTCTAATTTGGAAAACGTTCTATGGGCGGCAACGGAACGATACTGTGCAGAACCATGTGACTACTTTGTACAGATCTAACGACATCAGGAAATTTCTAATTCATTACTTTCTTAGAAATTTATATTTTCTGTCCTAGAAATAAGGCAAGTGTTGCTATCACTAGTGTAATATTAATAAGATTTTACTTTGCATCCCTTTTGTAGAAGTAGTAAGAATACCATCAGACAAGAGCAGTTTCTTTAAATCATTATTTCCAATGTATAACCCACTACTGACTTTCAATTAATTCTAGTCATTTCCGTTCAACTGCTTTATTTTTTGGAATTTCCACTGATAAGGTCAATCGTTTCGAATGGTAACCACAATAATCACATATTGCCTATCCCCTCCGTTCAAGTCCATGCTGTGCTTTAAACTTCGTGCCCATCACAACGACCGCTTGGCCTAGTGGTTAGAGCGTCCGCCTTGGATGTTGGAGGTCGTGGGTTAGAACCCCGGCCGAATCATACCAAAGACTGTAAAAATGGTACGAACAGCTGGCTCGATAATGTGACTAAGTGGGACATCGTGCTACATGTCTGCGGCATGATGACCCTCTGCTAAACATCACTATAAACTGCCACAATATAGACATCCTTGCGATATGACAAAAAAATTTTTAAATCTACACTCAAAATCCAAATCTCACACACACACACACACACACACACACACACACACACACACACACACACACACACACACACACACTGTACCATCACAAGAATCCAAACTATGATGTTATTTTATTGGCATGTTTAAGGAAGATTGTACTCCACACTCAGGCATTCTAGATAACATTAACTATCAGTTATGAGGCTGCTGCCTCAACTAAGAAATCAAGGTCTCCGCTACAAATATAATCCTGAATTTTAAATTCTCATTTGATCAATCGTTTTACTTTTGGATAATTTTATACATGTTTTCAGGAACTAATTTTATTACACGGATAATATACAGGAGGAAATTAAAATACCACACCTTTTGTATTTCAGTCAGTTATCACCTTTAGACCATACGTGACATTTCAAGAAACGAACACTAACATTTTCATAGCTTGTTTGTGAAACTAAAGAGACGATTTAGTGTGAAATATTGTATTAGCCCTTAATCTCAACGCAAATGTAATTACAACTTGCTAATTTCTCACAGTAAAGTTTAAACGGTTAAAAAAAAATGATACAAGTCTTTTGGGGGCTTTTTTGAGTGCCTGACGCCCATTATTGGTAATTTCGTGTATAGACCCAATATACATTACATGCATTTATACGATTCAAATAATTCACTCTTTTATGTCAACTGAGAATGCATACTGCTTCACGTGAAGTTTTGGTGTTTGTAAGGGATTTAATAGTACAGGTACCTTGGGTGTGTCTTTGCACCAACTGGGCACTGCCTCCCCATATTTGTTTACATTATGGTGAGCAAACATTCTCTTCTTATTTTTCTCTATGTTGATGTTGTTACTTTTGATTCCTTTACTATAATCTATATGTCCATTCTATTTGCACACTTTCGTCCTGTTTTTAATTCCATTTTACTTGATTTTATTCCCCAAATGTCACCCAACATCCAAAATAACTGCTTAGAAGCTCCTATCTGCTATATTTGGTGACATATTGGTTTATTGCATTAATTTTATTTACTACACAAAGGAGGGAAGCTTTCTATTTGTGTTGCAAAGAGGATGAGTAGGCTCACATTTGCGCAGGGACTTGGGGTTAGCGACCTGATGTGTCTGCCCTGAATGTAAAGTGTTGAAAGCCTATACTTTATAATACGACTGGTCCATTCCGACCTTTCTCTGGTTTTAAATTATATGCCTACTAAACAAACATATTTTAGATGAAGTCTCCTTTTTGAACTCGGATAGGTGCATGCTAATTAATACAGGGACTCTTTACCTGATTATTACACAATATTACCTAACGTGTTTTATCCCATATCACCCATGGGAAGTTCAAAAAGTGCTAATATAAACAAAACACAGCTCAAATTTAAAACAATTCATTTTATTCCAAAACAATACTTGGATAGTAAAGTAAAAGAATGAAAATAGAAGCAGCACAACCCTAGGAATGTTTCCATACACATTAGCCTAATTATAATACAGCTTTGTACGTCATAAAATTGTTTTTCACATGCGAGACTAAGTACACTTGTTACGTTTACAGTCCCGAGCTATAACTCCGATTATTGAAAACATGAAGGTTGGTTATAAGTAAAAAGGCACCAGTGGAATAACTCCAGGCGGGTGGGGACAAGTTTAGCGCGAGGGTAACGCTATATTCAGAAATTAACAACAAAAATAGCAGTGATTGGTGCATTATGTAAGATTTGTATTTTTTTTTGTCAGGCCTATAAAGGGTTTGAGACTCTTGGCAACATGTGAGATTATGTTAATTCATATCTAGATCATATTTTGTATTTTCGTAATTTTTTTAAAACTGTGAAACACATAAATTGTATCTGTTGTGACTGCATAACTCTTACCACTTTATAGTTCCAGCAGAGTTATCTCTCTTAAATGGTTCTTTGTCAAATTGACAATCTAACATTGCTGTCTATCAGAGAGTGTGTGCCAAAAATACTCAAGTCGAGTAGAAAGTACATTTCTTTCACCAAACTTTAGCATTGAGGTCATTGGAAAATGAACTATTGGTACCATAATACCGTATAGTGTAACCTGAAAATAAATCTTTAAATAGAATGTTTGCTGTATGAATTTATTACTTATTAGGTTTTTATGGGACAACGGGGTAGATTAAGATCAGCTTTGGTGTATAGTTGTGATATAAATCGATATCTGTTTACCCAAAAAAAGCAAATAAACAAAGTGTATTCGACTTTTTCAAAACTGCATATCACCAATACAGTTAGAGAAGTACAAATGGCGGGACGGTTAACTGAATAAAAAAAACAACATGCAAATATGTACATATGCATGGAGAGAGAGAGAGAGAGAGAGAGAGAGAGAGAGAGAGAGAGAGAGAGAGAGAGAGAGACTAAGTTATAATGCATGACGTTGTTGTTCTTCTAGATTACAAAAATTAGTTGGGTTTTCAAAGTTTAATTAGTTTATTCAGATTAGGTTTGTCAATAGTAAGGATCAGCATCAGAGCATAATATCTGTATACAATGTAGCATAATATCTGTATATAATGTAGCATACTGTCTGTATATAATGTAGCATAATATCTGTATATAATGTAGCATACTATCTGTATATAATGTAGCATAATATCTGTATATAATGTAGCATAATATCTGTATATAATGTAGCATGCTATCTGTATATAATGTAGCATACTATCTGTATATAATGTAGCATAATATCTGTATATAATGTAGCACAATATCTGTATATAATGTAGCAATACTATCTGTATATAATGTCGCATAATATCTGTATATAATGTAGCATAATATCTGTATATAATGTAATATTTACAAGCAGTTTAGCACAGAGCCGTGTCCTTTTTCTCTCTGTTTGAACTTAAAGTAAACCAACTTGCCCTGTGTTTAATCCGATAAGCCAAGAATGGTAGCGCCAGTGGAGTCTCGCTTTGATTCTTCATTTGCAATTAACATAAAAGAACCTTTTTTATGCAAAATCTTGTTTTGACTATATACGTGGATTATGCATTCATCTCCATCAACACAAAGAGAGAGAGAGAGAGAGAGAGAGAGAGAGAGAGAGAGAGAGAGAGAGAGAGAGAGAGAGAGATCTAATTTTGTTACAAGGATAAAAAAGAAGATAACTAGACAAGTACAGATAAGAATTCATCCCTGATGTAAGGTCTTTGCGTGTCTGGTAGCGTTACTATGACATGTAGAGTATATTTATATCTGTTTCCACGAGATCTGGATGTTCTGTTAGTATGTGATGAATGAAATATTTTAGAAGGTTATAACGTCGGTAAGAAATTAAGTTGTATCAGTTTTGATCCCAGTACCTAAAATACATTATGTATACACACTAGCCACTCTGCTGTTCAGAATACAATGCTTGGCACGCATAGCTCGAAGCACAACCATAAAACTATAAGTATGAAACTGCGCCACACAATTGGAAAGGTAATTTGTATGTTTATAACACAGCCGACTAGTTCCTTAATGTATTAATCAAACGTTAGAGATAAAATTTGAAAATACTCCATCGTGCTCTAAGGTGATCTTGGTTTTAATGTTTTGGAAACCCGATAGATATCAGATAAAATGTTTTACTTAATACTTTGCCCGTATTTCAGTTTGCGATGCAATCTTATCTTTCTTGGTATATCTGCAAACGCGTACACAAACACACACCCGACACTCCTAAGCGGAAACGACTTGACCGGTGGTTTCGGTTATCTTTAACGAACTTCAAAAACCATAAGAAAGTTGCCAATTATATATTTAATTATTCAGTGAACTTATGTCATTAGATTTGTCGGATAATGACTTAGGCAGTGTCGATGCCCCAAAACGTATTCTGCTTGCAGACGCTGATTAAGAGGTATGCTTATATCCGTCCATTGTTGGACGACTTTCTTGAACATTTTTTAAACCCGAGGCATTTGGATTTTACATAGAAATAAGACTGAAAGGAGTTTGGCCTATACCTTTCAAAACTTCTCGAAGTTTGACAATCGCATCAGCAACTTCCCAACAGCGCCTTTCCATCGAGCTATGCTGAAGAGCCTATAAACGTATGACTTTGTCAACCAACACATTGCACAAATGGCAAATGCGAACTTGCACTAAGTGTTGTTAGTTCTACCATTGTTGGTCTGGTCTTTATTGGTCTCACTGTAGCGAAGGGTACAAATGGGAAATTAATTCATTTTCCACAACAAACACTACAAACAGCCATCCGCTCACATACACGTTCGAATACAACACTTACCTAGCTTACGCCACAGAAAAAAATTGCCTGGGTCATCCACGACCGTGTACAAGAACTGGATGATGTTAAATACAATGTTTAGTCTCATGCGTGGCAAGATAGATTTTGAAAATAGATAACATTTATAAAAGCAAGCCAGTCATCTTTGTCTTGTCCAAGAACTTTACATCATGCAAGGGGTGTACCTACCAACTACATATGACCCAAGCGCGAGCCGTAAAGTTAGGTCCACACTTCATTATTCCGGTCTTCTTGGAAGGTATTTACATCAGCTGTATGACGAAATCCGTGCAACAACTCTTTAGGACCACAACTGAGTCGAGCAGCAGAGAGGGTGGACCCTACAACTTTGTAGAGACCTTATTTTTGAAATTTAAGGGTTCCTACGAAGGCTAAAAAAAAAATTGTCTTAATAATGAAAAATGGTTCCTCCCTACAACTTTTTAGAGACCTTATTTTTGAAATTAAAGGGTTCCTACGAAGGCTGAAAAAACAGTTTTTGTCTTAATAATGAAAATTTCTCTAATTGACCAAATTTTTTCACGTGCTGGTCACTCAATTTTTGTCGTCCACCCTCTCTGCTGCTATAAATTAAACAGCCATTATAGATATTATCAATAATGAGTATTGGAGAACCACACTCAGCTAAATTAGCTCGAGAGCGACTAGAGGCAATTAAAAAATATCTACCCGTTCGTGATTCTGTTAAGCAACAACTACAATCGCGTCAGGAATCTCAAGTTGAATTTGAAGAGGATACAAAAAAATTATTTAAACCTATCACTGAGACCACTAAAGGTATTCAACCTGTGTTAGAGAAAACCGCTGAAGCAACTGGAAAAATAGCAGAAAAAAAAAAAAAAATAGCAAGAAGAACTAAGAAAACAAAAGAAATTTTACGTGAACTTCCAGCCGAAATAGCTGCTGCGATGCCAGTTCCGGAAATACCTGAGGATGAAGATCAACCTGAAGGTGCTGAAGCACCAGCCACTGAACCAAAATCAGTAGCTCTAAGTACTGCTGAATTGATAAATAAATTTAATGAAGAAACTATTAAGGCAATTAATAACCTTATAAACCTACAACAATTAGCTAAGTTTTCTGTGGATAGTTTTAGTCAAAGAGGTAAATTATTGAAACCTGAACACGTAAAGGATATTAAAGACAATAAACAATGGCGAAAATATTTATATCGCATATTTATGAATGTTGAACAAGCTAGAGAGGGTGATCCATTATATAGTGATTATTTGGTGGAAATTAATAAATTAACTCAAGATAAAATAAAGAAGGAGGAAGAAGAAAGGAAACAAAAGAAACAACAAAAACAACAAAAACTACAACAAAAACAACAAAAACAACAAGAAAAAGTGAAACAAATACAACAAAAGCTACAACAACATGAACAAGAACAAAAACGATTCCAACAAAAAACATCAAAACCATTTGAGCAATCACTTCGTGATTATCCAGAATCACCAAAAACATTACCGAAACTAAGTAAAAAAACACCACCGAAACCAAGTAAGGAAGAAGAAGAAGAAGAATTTCAAGACGTTCCCGAAACAACTGGAAGTGGTCTAGGAAGTGGTTTTATTACTTGTCCCAATAATGTCCTTGCTGATGTCGATCGATTAGAAATTCTCATTGGAGGAAAACGAGCTGGTAATAATTCCCCAGAAATCATTAATGAAGCAGCTGATATTTGTAAACGATTATTTACAGATGGTGTTATGGATATTAATGTATATCGGTCTCTCATTAATGAAATCGCCGATGAGTATCATAGTGATTAAGTATGTAATTAGTTATAAAGTCACTTAATAATAAAATGATCATACACAATACTCGTGGACCTACCATGGTCAGGGTAATAAACTCTCGATTACCAGTATACAAAACGATCTACGGAGATGGATTAGGTGATGTTGTTCAGGGTCTGTTTAGAAGAATAGCCCCAAAAGCAATACCGATTGCAAAGCAGCTAGGAATGAAAGCTATTGATGTTGTTCGTGAAAAGGGTATAGGCGCTGTTGGTAATCATGCTAGCAAAGCATTCTCAGCAATCAAAGATAGACTATCACGATTAATACGCAGACCACAAGCGGCCCGACCTCAACCTGTGAAATTACCTAGCACCGAAGTGATGCCTGCAAGTGTAAGTAAAATAATAAATCAAGCCGCTAATCAAAAACTAGCGGAGTTAGCTGAGATCCCGATGTCGGAAAAGGAAAAAAGTATAACCGCTAGTCTGATAGCAGGAAGTGGTCTCACTTCCCGAAGTGGTCTTCGAGTTAGACGAAGACGATAATAATAAAGATGTTTAAGCGCATATCTGACCCCGCGTTTGACATGGATGCACCAGTACTCAAAGATGAGTCTGTGCGCGATTATCAGTACTATTCTTACGACGCACGAATTCCAGATCAGCGTGGACGAATCGAACTACAGGTTCAGGATACAAGTAGATATTTCTTACCCGCTGAGGCATTCATTGAAGTAGAAGGTAAAATTTATAAAGCGGATAATACCGAATACAATAATAATGATGTTTTTGGTTTTGTTAATAATGGTATTATGGCGTTATTTGACAGCGCTACGTACATGATTGATGGAAAAAATATTGAATCAATCCAGAAAGACATTGATGTTGCTACAACAATATTGGGTTTAGCAAGATACAGCGATGATTATTCAAGATCAGCTGGTCCATCAATGATGTTTGCGAAGGATACTTCTGACCACCCTGAATATAGACAGTATAAATCAGTACAAACAGCGCGTGCTACTGCATTAGATCCACAACTAGCGGGAATAACACGGCCTGCTGCTGATTTTTTGTTATTGCAAAGTGTTGATCCAAATTTCAACTTGGGATTTACAACACGTAAATCAATGTTGAAAGATAGAAGGTTTTCATGTGCAATTCCACTGTCACACACATTTGGATTCTGTAGAATTGTCAGAAAAGTCATTTTTGGAGCCAAACACACAGTTGTACTTGTGCGAAAAAGCGATGATAATGATGCAATGTGGCATGTTGAAGGAATTAATGCTGCTGCAACTGAGGCACTTCATGGTAAAGTAGTACTAACAAAACTTTCCTTGTGGATGCCAGTGATGACTCCAACAATATCCGAAGAAGATCGGTTACTATCTTTTACGAGTCAAGGCGGTAAATCAACGTTGTCATGGTTAACAATGACCACAGATGTTGTTCAGAGTGCAATTAATGGTCTATTCACATGGCAAATAGCTTCTCAGCAAGGTGTTTCTGCACCAAGACATATATTTATTGCGCTTCAGGATAATACACGAGTAAACAATCAAACAAAAAGTTTAATGATATTTGACAAACTTGGTGTTTCTGAGGTTTCATTAAGGATAAATGGACATCAAGAACCATCCGAGGATATATTACTGAATTTTGAAAATAATCATGTAGCACGTGCATATCATCGATTAATAACATTCATGGGACGTGATCAAAACATCGATACTGGTTTACAAATATCGCAGCTAGATTTTACATTGCTGTATCCGATTTATTACTTTTCACTAGAACATTTAGATTTAACCAGACAGTCTGTTGTAGATATTCATTTTCGAGCTCGCGTTAATAGAAACATTATAGATATCCCTAATTATAGAGCAATAGCCGTTATACTCAGCGATAAATCTATGTTACTCGAAGGTGTTGGTGGACGAATGAGAGTTATTGATGCTCCAGTAGAAAACATGTAATTAGATCATCCATAATAATTATAATGTCATATCATCACGTTAGTGTGAGTCTGACTCCTGGTCAGATTAAAAAGCTGCAATCAGCATCAAAAAATATTCATGGAATAAAAATATCGCTAAAGCGAGAACAGATGACCGGTGCAAATAAACTATCGTTGACCGAGCGTCAGTTCAAAAACTTCAATGAAGCTAAAAAAATCAAATAAAGGCGTCAAACTTAATCTTTCTGCGGGCGCCATCAAAGATATTGCTAAATCGGGTGGTATATTTCCGCTTCTCGCAGCTATACCAGCATTAATAGCAGCTGCAGCCCCAGCTGTTGCAAAAACAGCTGCATTAGGTGCTGTTGGAACTGCTGCTGGAATGGCGTTAAAGAAAGCAACCGGACAAGAAATCAAAAAAAAGGGAAGAGGTTTAAGACTACCAGGAACCCCGCATTCGTGGTACGGAAAGGGTCTAAGACTTCCCGGGACAGTTTACTAGTATCACCTATGTCCAATTTTGATTTACTTAATGCTGCTAAGCAATTAAAAATAAAAAATTACAGAGGTGTTTTTATGCGCGATCAATTACCAAAAAAACCAAACAATATTGAAACTGGTATCATTAATCTCGATAAAAACTCTGGCCCAGCCACGCACTGGGTAGGATATGCAATTGGTCCACGTGGAATTATTTATTTCGATTCGTATTAATTAGCACCACCAAAAGAATTTTTAAAATACGTTACCGGTGATATTCCAATCTGGTATTCAACGCTACCAACACAAAAAATAACTGATCCTCCAATATGCGGTCGTGAAACCCTCGCTATGCTTGATGCTGTATCAAAATCAACAGCACCGCCTCATAAAGTCGTGCTCGCGTTCACTACAATACGTCATAACACTTAAACAGATATCAGTAAATATAATGGTAGATATTTATGGAAGATCTACTCGCAAAGATAAGGAGAAGTTCGATTTATCTAAATATGCAACTCTTGATCAGCTCAGAAATGAAATCGATGATTTATTAAATATCACAAGTGTAGATCAAAATGAAGTCGTCGTTTTTCAGGATAAACAAGGACGATTAAAAACGAGTAACATACAACTACCAGATGTACTTATACGAATTCCAAACGCGGTTGTTAATAATATCGTTACTTTCACTGATCAAGGTAAAATACAGGATTCCGGTAAGTCGGTTAACGACTATGTTAAGAAAACTGTTGATGTATTTACCGGTGATATTATTATGTCAAGAAGAAAAATTACATATCTTGGAGATCCAATCGCAGATACAGACGCAGCAACAAAAAAATACGTCGATGATCAAGAATCCAAGTACGTGTCAGTGCGCGGTGGTATAATGCGTGCATTTCTCAACATGAATAATAATGGTATTAATAATCTCAGAACACCAGAAACAGATTTCGACGCTGCAACGAAGAAATACGTCGACGATAGGGAAATTCCAATAACTACTTCGTTAACGACAATTAATGATGGAATTGCTGCATTTAGAGCTGAATATTTTACTCATGTACAAACATTTCTAAATTTTCGTAGAAATGTAAACAAAAATATTAATGACTTTTTTGGAACTCCACCAACTGTTATTATTAATCTCGCTAACATTAACACAAAACGCAACGATATCATTAGTGGCATTCCTAATATTATTCAAAAAACTAATCTCGTTAAAATTCCTCACGGACGAGCTAACAATATCGTGTACACAGTCGCATCAGGAAAAGCAACATTGTCGCAGGAAAATAACACTTTTAAACACACTGCAGAGGTCACTGGTGTATATAGATTATCTGTGTTTAGCAGTGCAAAATTTACTATATTTACCACATTTCCATGGCGTTATTTAACCGATTATTTTTCTGGAATTGTGTCTATTGTGTTAAATAAAGATGTCGAGGAAACGTTTATGCTGATAGCGGACGATAAAAGGTTAACCGCAGCGACTTATTGGTGGTGATTGGAATTTGTATGTGAAACTCCCGAATTAGTTACTTAAATAAGTATAATGAATCAAGAATCATTTATCGACGTTCAACGTCACAGATACGCTCAAGTATGTGAGTGTCAAACTAAACTAAAAAATATCATCGACGATTACACGATAAAGGTAAAAAATATCGTCGACGTATGGTTGTTATTGATATAATGGTATACTCGGTTTCTGCTGTTATTGCTGGAACTGGATTATTACTATCAACAATAACGATGACAGCGCCTGCAGTTGTAACAATTATAGTTTCAACGGCAACAACATGCGCAGGTATTTTCAGTATTATCGCTAAGAAAATATCTACGTGTACAAATAATAAACTAAACGAGTACATAATGAAATTGCACACAACAACAACCGCCTACACTAAATTATGCTCGTATATTTCAGCGTATCTCAGTGATGGTAAAATATCCGATGAAGAGTTCGTAACGATAATGAAAACCTACGATGAAGCATTCATAATCGCTAGTGACAATAACGGAAAGATGGAGAATTAAATAATAACGATAATAATAATGTCAGAGTCGCGCGAATTACTTCAGCAGATCGTAGCTAATACAACACCGTCAAAAACTACGATGATATCATTAAGTTCAACCAATCCTGAATTTAGCGTTAATTTTCCAACCGCAATTCCAGCAAAGGAAATAGCATTAGCGCAATTACGAGTTTATTA
>JAECUM010066600.1:0-12661 GCA_016617855.1 Megalonaias nervosa | reverse complement strand
CCATTTTCATTCAGAACCAGCAAGATATCACAAGTATTTGTGTGGTAGTCCCATGCTGATATGACTTTCAGTTTCGGAGAAGTAACAATAATAAGATTTTCGAGAAGGCTGCTATGGTGGTCATATTGGATATCAGACTGGAACCATTTCCATTTATGACCAACTAAACATTTTATTTAAAAAAATGTCTTTTAGGGAAAATGCAATATTGATATGACCAACCATTTAGGAGATGCATCTAATAGCAGGTTTTTCCTGATGGCCATTATGGTGATCATATCAGAGGTAATATCAGCACCATTTTCATTTATGACCAACTAGATGTAGTTTTTCAGTGAAAACACGATGCTAATATGACAATTCATTCAGAAGTAGTGATAACAAGATTTTCAAGACTGCCACTGCGGCATTTTGGATGTTAGGACCAACTAGACATCATAAAAGTCATTTATAAAATACACATGTTGATACAACCATGAATTCAGGGGTAGTGACAACAAGCCTTATTGGACTTCAGATCAGCACCATTTTAATTTATTACCAACTAACAATCATGGTGAAAACCCAATGTCAATATGGCTTTCTGTTAAACAGGAATACAATAAGATTTTCAAGATGACTGCCAGAGCAGCCATACTGAAGGTCAGATTGGCACCATTTCCATTAACGACCAGCCAGACATGACAAAACATCTTTCAGTGAAAATCCAATTTTGATGTGACCATCCATTCAGAAGGAATAGCAAGACTGTCAAGAAGGCCACTGTGGCAGCCATATTAAACATCAGCTCAAGACCATTTTCAGTTAGGACCAAAGAGACACCATATCATGTCTTCTGGTGATTAACTCCATGTCAATATGACTTTCTATTCAAAGGAGTTGTGATAACAAGATTTTAAAGATGTCTGCTTTGGTGGCCATACTGGATGTCATAGCAGGACAGTTTTCATTAGGACCATCTATACAAATTGATGAATGTGTGCATAAAGATTCAAAGCAATCTTCTAAGCAGTTTTGGAGAAGAAGAGATAACAAACTTGTGCTAAAAAGACAAATGATTATCAGATGAAAGACCATCCCATAAGGTCTACTGGTTTAACACAATTATAGCTAAAAATATCCATGCCTCCTTAGTCAGATAATCTGATTAAAAAAAGTCCTGTAAGAGTTTATCATGTCATGGACCACAAAATTAATTATGAATATCCAATTCAAGAAGTCAAAGATCGGGATTAAGTACTAATGTGCCGTGAACTAAAATATACCAAAGTTCATTCAAAGAAGTAAAACTTTAACACTGGGATTAATCTACAAACAATAAAAGCTGGTGAAACATAGGTCACTACTTGCCCCTGACAAATTGCCAAACTGTTGCAAAGAATGTCCTGGCCAAGATTCATGTAGATATCATGCACAGAGATGGAGCTAATAGCATCATAACATTACTTTAACATTAGGATAACCTGTAAATAGGAAACTCAATGGTGCAAGATAGGTAAGTTTACTATAACCTACTTTTTGGTAGCATTTATCTGAGGGACGCCTTGACCAATTTCCATTTATCTGAGGGACACCTTGACCAATTTCCATTTATTTGAGGGACACCTTGACCAATTTCCATTTATCTGAGGGACACCTTGACCAATTTCCATGAAGATATCATACCTAAAGCTGGAGATCTTTCAAAAAGACAAAACTCTAACAATGAAGTAAGCCTAAACTCAATAATTCACTCAGGCATGAAAAAGGAATGCCACTATTCAATATTTTTCCCTTTGTGCTTCAAAATGGGTCAATAAAGTAATATCCTGACCATACTAAATTGAGATACTATAACTATAACTTAAGTTATGCTAAAGAAATAGAAATTTAATACTGATGCTAACCAATCAGTGTAGGAAATGTAGGTCACTATAACCTACAATTTCTTAGTTTAGAAAACTGCTAGGAACACCTTCATAATATTAAATGATAATATAATACTTAAAGATGGAGGTAATGAGAGGAAAACAAAACTCGAACACTGCGATTTAACTTGACTGTAGGTAATGCTAATGACACTTACAGTGTTAGGGGTATAGCACAAGCATTTAATACTGGGATTAACTTGACTGTGGGTGATGCTAATGACACAATTGTTAGGAGTATAGCATAAGCTTTACTGTTTTATGCTGGCCAGCTAAATATTGCGACTCAAGCTTACATGAGATCCTTAGAACAAGAAATGCCAGGTATAAATGCATATAGTGAAACCCCACATTATTCCTCACACTACCACTTGGGGCCCTGACAGGCCGAGTGGCCGAAGTGCTCTCCATTACGGATCACTGCCATCTCACCTGTCTGTGTGGGTTTGAGTTTTGGATTCGGCCAATGTGGGTATGTGAGAAAGCTTGCCAGTAGCTTCTTGCGGGTCAGTAGTTCTTTCCAGGGTTTTCCCTCCACCATTAATACTGGCCACCATTTACAGCCTATCGTTTGCAGAAAAATGGCATTAAACCCCACAACAACAACAACACTACCACTGTGCCATCGTTCTCGAAACTTTTCAATAATTTTGACAATTTATTGGAGTACTATAAAGTTTTATTGCCAAAATCAAGAAGAGTTTTAATTTAATAATTTGGTAACATATGTTGTATTCTTGTTGACATAAATGTCTTGTCATTGCATCTTTCTTTATATGAATAAATATGGTACAAGTTTCTATTTGTGAATGTTCATTTCAACTGTGTCATTAGTCAATCACTGCACTTTAATCTTAGCTTAAAGTTGGAAGATGTCAGCTCTTTAAAAACCAGTGATTATTAATCCAATTATTACTGAAAAAAGGTCATTAAGTCTTCTTTGTGTTTGTCTTCCATGTACAAATCATTGCTTAGTCCAGGGTGAACAACAACCAACAGATGTTTGCTCAGTCCATCAGTATACACAACCGTAAGTGGTAAATCTCACTTAATTTATACAGCAATTAATTTACCTATTTAAGTAACTGCTAATCATCTAGGTCAATCTCATAGCTGAAGGTTGTTGAAATCATTGGGCACATAAAAACATAAAAAAATGAAGCTACCATCATAAGTACATGGCTTAGCTATATTGTCTAACATCAGTGGACCAGTGAATCATACCATCCATTCCCAGCAATAATGACTCCATCTTTTTGTTAATAATTATTCACGTTAAAGTATTCAGATTTGTATTAAATGTAGCTGAGAAAATTCTAGCGTTATGAAATTTGTATAGATCCTACTTAAAAACATCTACTCAACCATAAATGTTCTTTACCTTTTCTTACTGTATATACTTGACTATAAGATGAGTTCAACTGCACAACACAGAGATCCTGATCTGCAATATCATAATGCACCTGCAGAGCAGGGTCTATATTGTATGTTCTATTGAGTAACAACAAACTGCATATACACAGATCTGCTGGTGCATTATGTAATGGCAGATCTGTGTCTGTGCAGTTTGCAGTTGGACTTGTCTGATAAGAAAGTATATACAGAATGTTAGTTTTTTTAATCATTTCTTGCACTGAAATTAGACACATCACTATTTTGAAATGGCTAAAAGGAATGCAACTTTGTGCTTATTTTCAGCTGAATTATGTGTTACATATATGTAATTAAATTACTTGTGTTAGTTTTAAATTTTCTTTCATTTTATTTTTATTTCATTACATGTTATTGTAATAACTTTATTCACTGGATTTGACATTTTTCTAGACAAATTTAGTTCAGTTCTTTTAGCCTGATTAAAATGTAGTAGATTACTACATTTTATTTTTAGTTAACCTAGTTCCTGACCTTGGTTCCGAGTTTGTAAACATTGAGTGAAACTGATTGATCATTACCAAGGTCATGTTCAGCCCACGTGTTAGTCTGTTGTAAACAGTTTTATTTTTAAATTTATTTCCAGTGTGGGAATCTGATTCTTAGATAGGGCTATTCTAGCCTATGTGCAAATTGGCATTTCTTTTACTGTGCTGTTCAAGTTAAGTGACCACGTGAGTCATCATGTGATCTAAAATCGCAGGTTAAAACAGACATTTTCTAGTGGATTTGATCAGTCGTAAAATATACCTTCAGGCCGAAAGGTATTCCTGTTGTCGCCATTTGAATTGAGTGTTTTTTATTTAAAATAATTTATTCACCCTGGAAAATACTTTTCTTCATAGAAATTCTTGGACAAAGACATTTACTAAATTATTTGGAATTCTAAAGCCGGAATTATATTCTTGGTGACTCAACAAGGAACTTTTGACACATCAACACAAACTGGTTATAGTGGATGTCATCACCTTCCATATTGGAACTTCATCGAGATTCAAACTTGGATTCAATTAGAACTTTTAGTGATAGGACTTAGAGTTTTGAATTCTAGGATTAATTTCTGGATTATATTCACAAACTGTAAGTCCTATTTCATATTTTTACCTTGTTTTCCAGGGAAATAAATTATTTTGTTAAATTTACAAAGCTTGTTGACTTCACTCTTTTCTTTTGTTACTTTTGTACGAGCCTACAAGTAACATATGATAGATTCACTGTTATCGATGCAATGACACTGAACAGTAAGGACTTTCGTTATTTATCCTATATATGTAATTACCAATGACAGAAACCCTGATTAAATATTTTCACCTTATCTGCACAATTTCTCATTAAATATGCATTGATTGCACAATTTCTCATTAAATATGCATTGATTTAAGATGGTAACTGCCAATGAAACATGAACTTTGCACCTAAGCATATACCTCACCCCTATTAGTAAAGCCTTGGTGATATGCAGGCATGATTCTCTTTAGTCAACCAATTTGGTGCACCATTGCATGCTATGTTACATAGCACAGTGGCACTCTTGGACTTGGACCATTGTGCTATGGTGGAGTTTCACTGTCACTTCACTTCTAACAATGCCTAAAATAAAGTTCAGTAAAAAAAACCTGCAGTTACAACAGTAACTACATTTTACCACTACTGCTGCATCTCCTACTGGAACAATTTCCATTCTTCTTACAACTGCAAATACTTCTATTCCTCTTCTTAATTCTACTATTACTACCAGCAATATGGACACTAGTATGTACAAGCGATATGGACACTAGTATGTACCAGTGATATGGATACTAATATGTACCAGAGATATGGATACTAGTATGTACCAGTGATATGGACACTAGTATGTACCAGCGATATGGACATTAGTATGTACCAGTGATATGGACACTAGTATGTACCAGTTATGTGGACACTAGTATGTACCAGTGATATGGACACTAATATGTACCAGAGATATGGACACTAGTATGTACCAGTGATATGGACACTAGTATGTACCAGTGATATGGACACTAGTATGTACCAGTTATGTGGACACTAGTATGTACCAGTGATATGAACACTAATATGTACCAGAGATATGGACACTAGTATGTACCAGTCATATGGACACTAGTACATACCAGTGATATGGATATTAATATATGCCAGTGATATGGGCACTAGTATGTACCAGCAATATGGACACTAGTATGTACCAGTGATATGGACATTAGTATGTACCAGCAATAGAGACACTAGTATGTACCTGAAATATGGACACTAGTATGTACCAGAAATATGGATACTAGCATGTACCAGTGATATGGATATTAGTATGTGCCAGTGATATGGATGTTAGTATGTGCCAGTGAAATGGATATTAGTATGTACCAGCGATATGGACACTAGTATGTGCCAGTGATATGGATACTAGTATGTACCAGAGATAAGGACACTAGTATGTACCAGTGATATGGATACTAGTATGTACCTGTGATATGGACACTAGTATGTACCAGTGATATGGATACTAGTATGTACCTGTGATATGGATATTAGTATGTACCAGTGATATTAGATACTAGTACCAGTGATATGGACACTAGTATGTACCAGTGATGTGGATACTAACATGTACAGTTATATCCCAGTGACACAGATACCAGCATGTACCAGTGATATTGTTACTAGTACCATGATATGGATACTATATTATTCCCACACTATCCTGTTTGTTTGTACCCCCACCACATAAAAAAAAAAAACAAGTCAAGGATATAAAAAATACAAATCTTGATCATTTCATTCATTGATTTAAAATATCTAACCCGAATGTCTGCTGGTGGCAATGTTTCCTCTAAGCTGTGCACGTGTGCATGCGCATAAAGGTTGCAAACCCAGCACACACAAGAAAACAAAGAGTGCACACAAAATAAAATTTTGCTGACATTTTTTTGTGTGTGCACTGTGCTGCTATGTAGCGTAAATTGGTGTATTAAACCTTCATGTTTGGTAACAAAATATATTTTTACATTTATAATCATTCTTAGTTATATTTCCGACATATGCTACAATTTTAATTGCATAATCAAAGTAAGACTAAGATGGTTGACTGCAGAGTGCGCACTGTGCACAAATTTTTGTTCTGCTTCTGAAATGTTGTACACAAGAACTTTTCTGCACACATGGCTCCCAAAAAATTAGAGGGAGCATTGGCTGGTGGTCCCAACACTGTCAGCTTGTAGACATTTGAATGAAACAAGTTTATTTAAAATGCGATTGCCATATTAGCTTGGGTCAGTCTATGTTTTCAAGCAACAGACATGATAATAGTTCACTGCTGTCTTTGATAATATCAACAATTCCATCAACTTTGGAGTTACATCTCTTTGAACACATGTGTTCAAGGGTTTCTCCTATTTATTTGTCCAGTGTGTTTTAGAAATATTAAAACTAAACACTGCAAACATTGGATGCAGATGATACAGTTTTTACTGAAATAGACCATTCTAGAAACAGAAATGGACAGTGAGCAGTCTGTCTGCTTTTTACATCGAGAGCTTCCAGTTGTACTGAAACACCAATAAGTTGACAGTATTAGGGCCTCCATGGCAACAATCAGGTTAGAAATTCTAAATCAATGAATGAAATTACAAACTCTCGCACATTTTTATATGCTTAACACGTTTGGTTTTTAAAATCAGTGGAGGGTGACAAACAAATGAGAGGGTGTGCAAATACAATAGTATGCACTACTGACATGGATACTAGTATGTATCAGTGATATGGAAACTAGAATGTATCAGTGATATGGATTCTAGCATGTACAAATGATATAGATTCTAGTCTGCACCAGTGATATGGATATCAGTACAAGTGATTTGGATATTATTACAAGTCATATGGATACTATCTGAGAGTGACATAGTCATTATCTGAGAATGATATGGACACTATCTGAGAGATATATGGACACTATCTGAGAGTGAAATGGACACTGACACTGAAATGGACACTATCTGAGAGTCATATGGAAACTATCTGAGAGTCATATGGACACATTCTGAGAGTGACTTGGTCACTATCTGAGAGCGATATGGACACTGAGAGTGATGTGGATACTATCTGAGAGTAAAATGGATCTGAAAGTGATAAGGTCATTATCTGAGAGTGATATATTATCTGAGAGTGATATGGACACTGACAGTGAAATGGACACTATCTGAGAGTCCTATGGATACCATCTGAGAGTCCTATGGACACTATCTGAGAGTGAAATGGACACTATCTGAGAGTTATATGGACACTATCTGAGAGTTATATGAACACTATCTGAGAGTGATATATTATCTGAGAGTCATATGGATACCATCTGAGAGTCCTATGGATACCATCTGAGAGTCCTATGGACACTATCTGAGAGTCATATGGACACTGAGAGTGATATGAACACTATCTGAGAGTGAAATGGACACTCTCTGAGAGTAATATGGACACTATCTGAGAGTGATATGGATACTATTTGAGAGTTATATGGACACTATCTGAGAGTGATATGGACACTATCTGAGAGTGATATAGACACTATCTGAGAGTGATATGGACACTATCTGAGAGTGATATGAACACTATCTGAGAGTGATATGGACACTACCTGAGAGTGATAAGATCACTATCTGAGAGTGATATGGACACTGAGAATGATATGGTTACTATATGAGTGAAATGGACATTATCTGAGAGTGAAATGGACACTGTCTGAGAGTGATATGGACACTATCTGAGAATGACATGGACACATTCTGAGGGTGATATGGACAGAGCGATAAGGACACTATCTGAGACTGATATGGACTGAGTGATATGGACACTATCAGGGAGTGATATGGACACTATCTGAGAGTGATATGGACACTATCTGAAAGTCATATGGACACTATCTAAGAGTGATATGGACACTGAAAATGATATGGACACTATCTGAGAGTGACATGGACACTATCTGAGAGTGATATGGACAATGAGAGTGATATTGGACACTGACAGTGATATAGACACAATCTGAGAGTGATATGGACACTATCTGAGTGATATGGCATGGACACTATCTGAAAGTCCTATGGAAACTATCTGTGAGTCCTATGGACACTATCTGAGAGTGATATGGACATGATATGAGAGTGATATGGACACAATCTGAGAGTGATATGGACACTGAGAGTGAAATGGTGACAATCTGAGAGCAAAATGGATACTATCCGAGAGTGATATGGACACTACCTGAGAGTGATATGGACACTGAAAGTGGCATTGACACTATCTGAAAGTCATATGGACACTGTCTGAGAGTGACATGGACACCGAGAGTGACATGGACACTGAGAGTGACATGGACACCGAGAGTGAAATGGACATTATCTGAGAGTGAAATATACACTGTCTGAGAGTGAAATGGACACTGAGAATCATATGGACACTGTTTGAGATCAATATGGACACTATCTGAGATCTGGTAAGGACTGTTCTATTTAAACATATATGCTACCCAGGGAAGGCAGTTTTTTAAAACTATATGCCAGGGTACTTTGATTTCACAGAGTTCATATTAAAATGATAAGAAAATTCTAAATTGCATCTATGGGTGAGTACCCCACTTTAAAAGTGCCTTCCCTGGGTCCCATTTATGTTTTAATGGAACAGCCCCAAGAATATTCAGTATCAAATGTAATAAAAACTACTTTTAGAAGATATTCATTAATTTATTTCTCACTTTCAATCATCACATCTTTTTACACTTAATGGCCTAAGGACCAAAAATCTGCCCTAAATTACATATTTCTGTACTGATTTTAGCTGACTCTGTAAAAATGCAACATCATGACAATTTAAGAACACATACTTTTTCTCCTGGATTGATGGTACAGTTTATGCCTTTGATCACCAAGTCCAGACCTTCACGATATCGGGTACCATAATCTTCAAATGTGACCTGCCCATACTCTGGCCACATGCTGTCTGGCCTATTGTTTGGCATAATCCAACTGGCCTGAAAAATACAATGTACTTGCTGTATGAATGAAATGAATTACAATAATTCTGTTTCCAATGGCAATCTATTAAAAAAAAAAAAAACAGTCAGCAATTTGTGTGGTTTAACTTATACTGCATATTGTGTATACTACAAGGTAAACTCAGCCTACTTGATATAACTAGGTTTATATCATACTTGGGTCTGTGACTGGGATACTTCATATAACTAGGTTTGTATCATGCTTTGCTCTGTGACTGGGCTACTTCATAAAACTAGGTTTGTATCATGCTTTGATCTGTGACTGGGATACTTCATATAACTAGGTTTGTATCATGCTTTGGTCTGTGACTGGGATACTTCATATAACTAGGTTTGTATCATGCTTTGGTCTGTGACTGGGCTACTTCATATAACTAGGTTTGTATCATGCTTTGGTCTGTGACTGGGTTACTTCATAAAACTAGGTTTGTATCATGTTTTGGTCTGTGACTGGAATACTTCATATAACTAGGTTTGTATCATGCTTTGGTCTGTGACTGGGCGACTTCATATAACTACGTTTGTATCATGCTTCAGTCTGTGACTGGGCTGCTTCATATAACTAGGTTTGCATCATGCTTTGGTCTGTGACTGGGCTACTTCATATAACTAGGTTTGTATCATGCTTCAGTCTGTGACTAGGCTACTTCATATAACTGGTTTGTATCATGCTTTGGTCTGTGACTGGGCTACTTCATATAACTAGGTTTATATCACCCTTTGGTTTGTTAATGGACTACTTCATATAATGAGGTCTGTAACATCCTTTGATCAGTGTCTGGGCAGCTTGATATACTTAGGTTTGTAACACCCTTTGATCAGTGCCTGATACTGGTAGAGGTGACTTTGGTCATTTGTTTGAATAACTTTATACTAAACTCACCAACTTTGTTGGTGTCTCTGAGTACTATCTGAGTGTATGGGGTGCTATTTATGAGTACCCTATGTATGAGTTCTCTTTGTATCTGAAATTTACTGTGCTGTGTATGAGTATTCTATGTATCTGACAGATCTATGGTGTATGAGTACTCTATGTATCTGACATATCTACTGTGCTTTGTATGCATACTCTATGTATCTGGTATATCTACTGTGTTGTGCATGAGTACTCTATGTATGACATCTATTGTACTGTGTATGAGTACTCTATGTATCTGACATATCTACTGTATGAGTACTCTATGTATTTGACATATCCACTGTGTTATGTACGAGTACTCTAGGTATCTGACATCTACTTTGTTGTGTATGAGAACTCGATGTATTTGACATATATACTGTGTTGTGTATGAGTACTCTATGCATCTGACAGATCTACTGTCGTGTGTATGAGAACTCTATATATTTGACATATATACTGTGTTGTGTATGAGTACTCTATGTATCTGACAGATCTACTGTCCTGTGTATGAGTATTCTACATATCTGACAGACCTACTCTCCTGTGTATGAGTACTTTATATATCTGACATATATACTGTGTTGTGTATGAGTACTCTACGTATCTGACAGATCTACTGTCCTGTGTATGAGTACTTTATGTATCTGACATATCTACTGTGTTGAATCTGGGCACCCTATGTATCTGACATATTTAAGGTTATGCCAATCCTCAGTTGTAGTTGTCTGTAAAACAAGCCCAAAAATCTTAATCTTGGATCCAATTCTGTAATTTTCAAGATGAAAACCTGTAATTATCCAATTAAAAATAAAGTTTTACACATACGTTGGTGTGACTGCAAGAGACTTAGATGAGCAAGAAATGGAATATTCATTATAATTTAATTGATTAAATGTAGTTTAAGTAATACACAGTGCATTCTTCTCTGGCCCCATGCTGGGCCCCTCTTTGTCTACAACGGTTTCTCTGCCCAGACATGATGTCATTGCAGCCAATGTATGTTAATAAGCTAGTAACAAAATTTAGATATGTTGTCATGTTGAAATCAGATGAATGAACTGGAGCATGTGATCAAACACTGTGTCAGTTAGGGCATCAGTCATATAACTGATACGCCTGTCGAGATGCATTCCTTTCAGTGCAGATGCTTCATTTAATCTTAAACATAATTTAAAGAAAGAAAATGGATTTAGATTCTCGGCATCAAACTGTACTTATGAATTTTTGCTGGCTTTGAATCGGTCTACACTGGGAAAATGTTTACAACATGGTCGACAGGACTAGTTGAGGTGGCTGTTACAGTAGAGTCAACCATCTTGCTAGCCCTGGCTAGCATCAACGTCCAAATATGACTTGACATACCAGAGAATTAGTCTCTGCCCAAGCTTAGACATAAACTTTCTAGATGAAGCATTCATTTCAGCTGGGGATAAAGGAAATGTGTAATTCGATTTTTTATTGTGGGATATAGCAGCAACATTTATATGGATAGTCAGCCAATTCTCAGAATAGACAAATTTGCCCATGCGCAACCAGAAGTACCTTCAACACAGACTAATGGTTTGACAGTTACACGGCGGTGGCATTGCAAAATACGGTGGCTATGTTAGCCGGAAGTATTCACTCCTTCATTGACTCTAGGAATATTGGCAAGAGGGAAGCATGCATCCATCAGACATGCTATTCTTTAGGCATGCAGAACCATTGCAGCTGGATGACCCCGTCTTTGACAACAATGCAGCATTCGGGGAAAACAACTTCCATCCTTACTGTGACAGTTGCAACATAAACTCAGATCTGTTTGGCGTTTGAGCTAACTTCAGTCAATTTTGTTAAAACAATCAATGGATACACGGTGGAGAACTTGCCGTTCATGGAGATAGTGTGTCCGAATCTTTGCTAACAAATTCCAGAAGGTTCACAGATTCTTCCAGCTCTCATCTTATGGGTTAGGTCAGGATGATGTCACTGGCTTAGCGACCTACTTTCCGCCACATTGCGAGGTCACCTAGAATAATGGCGACTGTTTTCACCTCGGCGGTCATATCTATGCATTGCATATGCCCAGATGTGAAAAAGTGCCCAAATTTCCAACCCAGCCTATGCAGAAGAAATCCCAGAACAGGTCCCGGAACTACCAACATTAACAGACAGGGAGTAATATTGTTTCATCTTACAATAAAATGCTCTTTCCAAGTTTGATAGAAACTTACAGGCGCAGTTGGATATACTACATCGATTTCATCATCATCATCATCAATCCCTTAACCCAAGAGGTCATTGGGGCACCACAGTTGACCTTGCAACCAATTCTCTCCATCTTTCCCTGTTCTCTACTGCCCTTTGGGAATCTCCAAA
>JAECUM010066598.1:0-10020 GCA_016617855.1 Megalonaias nervosa | reverse complement strand
GAACTCCTAGGTTGTCAAACAACATCCTAGAAAGCTCAGAGGATATTCGAAATTAGACGAAGCACATTTATACAGACTCAACCCCCATGTGAACTCCTAGGTTGTCAAACAACATCCTAGAAAGTTCAGAGGGTGATCCGTAACACATAAACTTATCCTAATGACATATGATTGTATACATATGATTATGATTTTGATGATATTTTTTGCAGACGGCACAAACACATAAACTTATCCTGATGATTATGATTATATACATATGATTATGATTTTGATGATATTTTTTGCAGACGGCACAAACACATAAACTTATCCTAATGACATATGATTGTATGAACATGAAATATATACAAATGGTGATGACGGGGGGAATCTTGTCTACGTCCAACAGATTTTGTACACTCTCCCCCCATACAAAACCCCGGGAGTGTAAAACGTACACCCTCAAGGTGTGTATGATAGGAGAGTGTATTTTGTCTGTTGGATATCGAGGAAATTTCTCCGGGTCCCCCAATTAAATAAGCATCAGTCGCAAATGCAAGATAATATCTTTAGCATTTTTGGAGACTCGAACACACGAGAGTCTGCACAACTTCGATCTACGTCCAACCGTCTTACCACCTCGGCCATCGCTCTCTTATCAATATACAGTTAAATTTAAGCACATATAATATATTTGCGCTATCTCACAGAACTTGTATTATTAATAGAAATGTAGAACTGTACTTAATTGATAAAATAATTACGCGTATGAGTCACGGTTCGTTAAGGTAACAGACAGACGGACTAATGCGCTATACACGTATATACAACTGGGTTTGTACAGGTAACGTAGTAAGGGAAATAATCATTTAATTTACTGCAGAGAGATAGCCGAGTTATCTCGCTTTATTATATATACAATTGCTTTAATCATAGAAATTGATTATTATTCATGTATTTACTCATCAGATTATTTTTTTTTGCTCCTGATTAAATAATCAGACGTTCTACGAGCGTATATACAAATTAATATTAAGAGACTCTTGTCTTAGATCCAAAATGTTTCCTGCCTGGTCAGTGAGTTTGAAATTTATTCTTGTCAGAAATGGATTATGAACTCTCAGGTACACGGGGTTAATTGGTTCAGACACAATTAGCCAACCTGGGGGGTCTTTAGGACTGAATGAATATAGTATATACCCCTGTTCCGCAGTGCCACTGCGATGATTAGACTTTGAAAGATCTACTTGATAACTGTCATCGATTACGTCACATACCAGATTGACCGCGATCGTAGATGTTATATTAACAATACCTGGCGATATATGACGTCCGGCACCAAAGGGATTGTTATTGTGTTTTAGTATAACCGGTGGTGGGGCTATTTTTTTCCATGATTCAATTACTCCCGGATAATATTCTTCAATAAGATCATTTAATAATCTCTTCATTTCAGCGTTATTTAAATCTGGTATAACAAATGTTTGTAAATCTTTTTCTGTTATTTTATAATGATCAAGAAATACTTGTTTAGATTCTGGATTTGTGTAACGATTTCCATCGAGTTTAGTCGCGGTGTTTATAATACTTCGATTGACGAAGTATAAATCGAACAATATACCATTTAAATGTTTTATTGACTCGATTATTTGCTGCTTTACACTTTCATTATAATGTTGTGATAATGAAATAAGTAAATTTCTTAAATCATTAAACGTTTTATCGTATTCGGGTTTAAGAGTATCTAAAAAATGTTTAATAAATCTTACATCAACAGTATAGAAATTAATCCTCGTCCTGGTGTCTGTGTTAACAATAGATAATGCTTTATTCAACTTGGGGATTCTTTTACCGTCAAAATCGGTAAAGTAATATCTATCTTCGTTTGGAAATCCAAATCTTGTATTACTCCATGGTTGTTTTCCTCGATATTCTGGATCTTTAATGAATTTTTCTTCACCCGTTTTAAATTCTTCTAGTTTTGGTTCTGAAACTCCATTATAAACCGGTGGAACTTCAGGCCATCCTAATACTGATCTAATCGAACTTTGATAAATATCTACGGAATAATTAGGGGAATTTACTTCAATAACCGCAGATAATGTTGGTTCATAAACAGTAATCGCTATTTTAGATTCTTTTCCTGTAATAAATTTAATTCTGCGCTGAAACTCGTCATTAATCTGCTCTATTTGATAACTGCCCGTTGGAATAGAAACTATTTGCCAATCAGGAGTTCCATCAGGCTTATTCTTATTAGCGAATACTAATGAATTATTTGGCTGTAGTCCACCAAATGGGTTTGATCTAATATTGGGCCAGCTATAATAAACTCGCAATTGTGCTAATGCTATTTCTTTTGCAGGAATTGCGGTTGGAAAATTGACACTAAACTCAGGATTGGTCGAACTTAACGATATCATAGTAGTTTTTGACGGAGTTGTATTAATGACGATCTGCTGAAGTAACTCCTTGTCTGTCATTATTATTATCATTATTATTTAATTCATTAAAATCATCAGCGATCACCTTAAAAGCGTCATCGTAGGTTTTCATCATCATCGCGAATTCAGTATCGGATATTTCACCATCACTAACACACGAAGAAACGTACAAAGATAGTTTAGAACATGCATCTGCCACTGTATGTAATTTAATCATATAATCGTGCAATTTAGCATTTGTACAGGTATTTATCTTTTTGGCTATAATACCGAGAACTCCAGCAATAGTCGTTGATGCTGAAACAATAATGGTTATAACAGTAGGTGCTGTCATCGTCAATGTTGATAATAATAATCCTGTTCCAGTAATAACAGCAGAAACCGAGTAAACAACTACATCAATAACAACTATACGTTTTTTGTATTTTTTTATTTCCTTGTTATAATAATCGATAAAATTATTTAATTTAGTCAGACGCTCATATGCCTGATTGCATCTGTAATGTTGAACGTCGATGCGAGACTGAGGTTGATCCATTATACTAACAACATCATTTAATTAAGTTTCAGCTACGAATTCTAGGCACCACCAGTAACTTCTCGGAGGCATTTCCGTTGATATCAGCGTAAAGATTTCTTTGATGTTTTTGGTTAGCATCACCAATAGAGGATTATGATATACATTCGGTGATGATGAATTTGCCGCAGTAATTTCCGAACCGTGTATAGATAACCTGTATAACCCAGTTACTTCTGCGGTATGTTCGAGTGTGTTATTTTGTGGTGTCCATGTTGATGATCCTGATACTACTGTGTACACGATATTTTTAATTTGTCCGTGTGGAATTTTAATCAGATTAATTTTTTGAACAATATTAGGTATTCCACTGACAATGTCGTTGAGTTTCATGTTAACGTCGGAGAGTTTTATGTCAACGGTTGGTTGTTCCCCAAAAAATTCTTTAATGGTTTTGTTTACATTTCTACGAAAATTTAAAAAAGTTTGTACGTGATTAGTAAAAGTACCATTGAGTGTGGTCATTTCATTATTAATTGTAGCTAGCGAAGTTGTTATAGGAATTTCCTTATCATCGACGTATTTCTTCGTCGCAGCATCAAAATCATATTCTGGTGTTCTAAGATTATTAATACCATTATTATTCATGTCGAGAAATGCACGCATTATACCGCCATTGGACAATACGTACTTAGATTCTTGATCATCGACATATTTCTTTGTTGCGGCGTCTGTATCTGCGGTTGGGTTTCCAAGGTCTATAATTTTATTTTGACTCATAATAATTGAACCTGTAAATGAATCACCAGCTTTTTTAATATAATCACTGACTGACGTACCGGAATCTTGTATTTTACCCTGATCAGTAAAAGTAACTATATTATTAATAACCGCGGTGGGAACTCGCACAAGTACATCTGGTAGTTGTATATTACTAGTTTTTAATCGTCCTTGCTTATCCTGAAAAACAACTACTTCGTTTTGATCCACACTGGTTATGTTTAATAAATCATCAATTTCATTTTTTAGCTGATCGAGAGTTGCGTATTTAGATAAATCAGCTTGCTGATGACCTCTACTACGGGCAGATCTACCATAAATATCTACCATTATTTTTACTAATGTCTGTTTAAATATGACGTCGTAGTATATTCATGTACAACTTTGTGAGGTGGTTTTGTTGATTTTGATATAACATCAAGTACGTTAAGTACTTCTCGACCACATATTGGTGGATCAGTTAATGTTTGTGTAGGTAGCGTTGAATACCATATTGGAGTACTTTGATAACCGCTAATATACTTTAAGAATTCTTTTGGTGGAGCTAGTCCATATGAATCAAAATAAATAATTCCACGTGGATCAATTGCATAAGCGACCCAATGCGTGCCTGGACCAGAATTTTCATCGAGATTAATAATACCTGTTTCAATATTGTTTGGTTGTTTTGGTAATTGATCGCGCATGAAAACTCCTCTAAAATTTTTTATTTTTAATTTTTTAGCAGCATCTAGTAAATCAAAATTGGACATAGGAGATATCAGTAAACTGTCCCTGGTAATCTTAGACCTTTTCCGTACCAGTGTGGGGTCCCTGGTAATCTGAGACCTCTTCCCTTTTTTTTGGAGGGTTTTATTCCCTGACCCGTTGCTTTCTTTAATGCCATTCCAGCAGCAGTTCCAACAGCACCTAGCGCAGCTGCTTTTGCAACAGCTGGAGCTGCAGCTGCTATTAATGCTGGTATAGCAGCAAGAAGTGGAAATATACCACCCGTTTTACCAATATCTTTAATGGCACTCGCAGAAAGATTAAGTTTTATACCTTTATTTGATTTTTTTGCGTCGTTGAAGTTTTTAAACTGACGCTCGGTCAACGACAGTTTATTTACACCGGTCATCTGTTCTCGTTTTAGCGATATTTTTATTCCGCAATTATTTTTTGATGCTGATTGTATCTTTTTAATCTGACCAGGAGTCAGACTAACACTAACGTTATTATACGACATTTATAATATTCATAAACGATCTAATTACATGTTTAGAAAATATTTTACATATTTTCTACTGGAGCATCAATAACTCTCATTCGTCCACCAGCACCTTCAAGTAACATCGATTTATCGCTGAGTATGACAGCAATTGCTCTGTAATTAGGGACAGCTCCAATATCTCTATTAACACGAGCTCGAAAGTATATATCGACTACTGACTGTCTGGTTAAATCTAAATGTTCGAGCGAAAAGTAATAAATTGGGTATAAGGTTGTAAAATCCAATTGTGATATTTGTAAACCAGTATCAATATTTTGATCACGTCCCATGAACGTCATTAATCGATGATATGCACGTGCTACATGATTTTGATCGAAATTCAACAATATATCCTCGGATGGTTCTTGATGTCCATTTATCCTCAGAGACACTTCAGAAACACCAAGATTATCAAATATCATAATACTACGTGTTTGATCATTCACCCGTGCAGCATCTTGAAATGCAATAAATATATGTCGTGGTGCGGATATTCCCTGTTGAGAGGCTATTTGCCACGTAAATAAACCATTAATTGCACTCTGGATAGCATCTGTGGTCATTGTTAACCACGATAATGCTGATTTACCACCTTGATTCATAAAAGAGAGTAGACGATCTTCTTCAGTTATTGATGGAGTCATCACCGGCATCCACAATGAAAGTTTTGTCAGAATTACTCTACCAGCATCACCAGCGGGTCGCCATATTGCATCGTTGTCGGTTGCTTTTCGTACAAGTACAACTGTATGCTTAGCTCCGAAAATGACCTTTCTGACACTTCTACAAAATCCAAATATATGTGATAGTGGAATCGCACATGAAAATGCTCTTCTTCCACCACGCAACATTGCTCGACGTGATCTAAATCCTAAGTTAAAATCTGGATCTACATTAATAATCATACTTTGTACATCAGCATCGGCGTTTCTAGCAAAATTTCTTGGTCGTCTTATTTCATATTGTTGATGCTCTGGAGAATTAGAAGTATCTTTTACAAACATCATTGACGGGCCAGCCGATCTTGAATAATCGTCGCTGTATCTTGCAAGGCCTAATATCGTTGTAGCAACATCAACGTCCTTCTGAATTGATTCAATATTTTTACCATCAATCATGTACGTAGCGCTATCAAATAACGTCATAATACCATTATTAACAAAACCGACACTAACATCGTCTCCATATGCTACTGGTGCTGCAGGAGCAGCGTTATTTAAAATTTCACCTTCTACTTCAATAAAAGCCTCAGCGGGTAAGAAATACCTACTTGTATCCTGAACTTTTAGTTCAATTCGTCCACGTTGATCTGGAATTCGAGCGTCATAAGAATAATATTGATAATCACGCACAGACTCATCTTTAAGTACTGGTGCGTCCATGTCAAATGCGGGATCAGATATTCGTTTGAACATCTTTATTATAATTATTATCGTCTAAAACGAAGACCACTTCGGGAAGTGAGACCACTTCCTGCTATCAGACCAGCGGTTATATTTTTTTCTTTTTCTGACATTGGTACATCAGCCAACTCTGCTAGTTTTTGATTAGCAACTTGATTTATTATTTTACTGACATTTGCAGGCATTACTTCTGTACTAGGTAATTTTACTGGTGTCTGAGGTTTTCGTCGTATTAATCGTGCTAGTCTATCTTTGATCGCTGAAAATGCTTTACCAGCAACATCACCAACAACACCAATACCTTTTTCACGAACAACATCAATAGCTTTCATTCCCAGTTGCTTTGCGATCGGTATTGCCTTTGGGGCTATCCTTCTAAATAGACCCTGAACAACATCACCTAGTCCATCTCCGTAGGTTGTCTTGTATACTGGTAATCTTGAATTTATTACCCTGACCATAGTTGGTCCACGTTGAGTACTATGTACGATCATTTTATTATAGTAATTGTATTTAATTACGTATTCAGTCACTGTAGTAGTCATCGGCAATTTCATTAATAAGAGACTGATAAACATCAACGTCCATGATACCGCCAGTAAATAATCGTCTACAGATATCGGCCGCTTCATTAATTATTTCTGGGGAATTATTACCAGCTCGTTTTCCTCCAATGAGGATTTCTAGTCGTTCAACATCGGCAAGGACGTTATTAGGACATTGAGTAATGAGACCACTTCCATGAGTAGTAAATCCACTTGCAGTTTTAATTTCAGATTCCCCCCCTTTTTCTTCCTCCTCTGCTGTTCTAACCGATTGTCGTGGCGATTGCAATTGTTTCATCATTCTTTCTAAATGTTTATCTTGTTCTAGTTTTTTTTGTTTTATTTGTTCCATTAGTTGTAATTGTGGGGATTGTGGTGATTCAAATTGTAATTGTTGTGGTGATCGTTGTGGTGATGGTGATAGTCGTTTTACTTGTTTAGATTTTTCTTTTATATAGTTATGTACAGCCTCATCAAATTCATTAAAATCTTTAATATCTTCATTAGATCTAATTTCTGGAATATCAGTATATATGCGATATACATTCTTAATCCAATTGGCAGAGTTCAGAGATTTAACATGTTCTGGTTTTACATATTTTTGTCTTTCATAATATCCAAATGCGGCAATATCAAGTAATTGGTCTTTGTCCTTGATAGCAGCAATACCTTCAGGTGTAAATTTATCTATTATCTTAATTCTGGTTTTTGGTTGTCGTGGTTGTGGTTGTGGTTGTGGTTGAGCCGCTTGAATACGACCAGCAATATCAGCAGGTAATGTTTCAAGAGCTCGTTGTGTTGCCTCAGTTGCTGTAACAATTTTCTTTGTTGGTTCGACAATAGGTTTAAATAATTGTTTTGTATCCTCTTCAAATTCAACATGAGATTCTTGTCGTTCTTGTAATTGTTGCTTAACAGCATCACGAACAGGTAAATATTTTCTAATTGCTTCTAGTCGCTTTCGTGCTAATTTAGCTGAATGAGGTTCTCCGATGACAACCATATTAATAATATTTATACTGGCTGTTTAATTACAGCAGCAGGGCAGGTGAATGACAAAAATTAGTGACCCGGCGAGTAAACTATAAACGCACTATAACAAAAATCAAAAAGTCAAAAATAAAATAACAAAAATGAGCTAAACCAAACGATTTATTATTCGTTTTTCAAACTACATGGTAATAATAAAAGTTAGGAGGTTCGGTTTAGCGTTATTGACCTTATTTTTCAGCCTCTCTAGGAACATTTATTTTTGTAAAATAATGTCTGTAAAAGTTGTAGGGTTCACCTGCCCTGCTGCTATTGGTGTGGGGACGCTCTCGCAAGGAACATGACATGTTGACACGTGTACTTGAGCGTGCACGCTCAAAGGGTGTGCGTCTCAACCCAGACGAATGCGTAATAGACGCAACGGAAGTATCTTTCTTTGGCCATACAATAAGCTCGTCAGGTTTAAAACCCGATCAAAACAAGGTTGAGGCTATTCTTAAACTTGATGCTCCCGAAAACAGGTCCAGGTTAGAAAACCTATTAGGAATGGTTAATTATCTGTCAAAATTCGCGCCAAATTTAGCAGAGGTTACAAGCCCTTTACGCGCCCTCTTGAAGAAAGACGTGGAATTTTTCTGGGACGAACCTCAGAAGAAGGCATTTCAAGAGGTCAAGGATATAATCACGCGACACCCTTGTTTACTTTGACTCGACCAAGCAATTAACACTCGAAGTAGACGCTTCTAAATATGGGATTGGGGCATGCCTTATGCAAGACGGTCACCCCATAGCATTCGCATCCAAAAGCCTAACACAAACCGAAATAGGGTATGCTCAGATAGAAAAAGAAATGCTGGCTATACTATTAGGCTGTAAACGTTTTCATCAGTTGGTTTTTACTAGACCAGTTAGGGTGCACTCAGATCACAAGCCGATTGAATCGATCATGAGGAAGCCCCTTTCAGCAGCCCCTTTACGCCTTCAACGCATGATGTTGCAGCTTCAGCAGTACGATACTGAAGTGCATCATGTACGAGGGAAAGATTTGCCGATTAGTGATTATTTATCAAGATAATCACTTCCGGACACATACCCAAGATTGATCGAAGGACTCGACCTTCACGTACATACGACCAAACAACAGCTGTTTGTCACAGATCGACGGTTAGAATGTCTGAAGAGCGTTATCAAAGTCGACCCGCAAATGCAAACTTTGATAAAGACTATAACTCAGGGATGGCATAGTTCACGCGCTGACTACAATAGGTATCACGGTACCAATTGTTTTTCCATAGACCTCAATGCTAATGTTTTGTGAAATAAATATACTTTCTATCCTACCTCAGCATGCATGTCACCCACTGTCACAGAGAACAATGTTAGATTGTCAATTTGACAAGGACAGAACCAGGTACTCCACTGCATTTAAGAGAGATAACTCTGCTGGAACTAGACAGGGGTAAGAGTTATCTAGTTACACCAGACACATTTTCAGTCATGTGTACCACATCTTAAAAAAATCATAAAAAATACAAAATGTGATATAGTTATGAATTAACATAATCTCACATGCTGCCAAGAGGCTCAACTTTTTTTTAAGCCTAACAGAAAGTACAACTCTTACATAATGCACCAATCACAGCTAGTTTTGTGGTTTATTTCTGAATGCAATGTTCCCTACACCTTAAGCTCCGCCCACCTGGGGTTGTACAATTGGTACCGTTATACCAATACAGATGTGCTTGAGTTCTGGAATCACAGGGATGAGCTATCTGTAGAAGATTACTTAATTTTCAGAGGTCAAAAGTTAATTGTACCGAAAGGTCTCCGGCAGGAGATGATAAGAGCTGTGCACTCTGGTCATCTGGGAGTAAACAAGACGTTAGAACGCGCGAAAGATAGCATCTTTTGGCCAGGCATGTCCAAAGAAATCACAGACCATGTGTTAAAATGCTCGATATGTCTCACTCACCGCGACTCCAAAGCTAAAGAACCTTTAATCCCACATGACATCCCACAGAGGCCTTATCAAAAAATTGGTACTGACCTGTTTGCATTTGATGGAAAAAATTATCTCATGACTGTTGATTATTATAGTCAATTTTTTGAG
>JAECUM010066595.1:0-21044 GCA_016617855.1 Megalonaias nervosa | reverse complement strand
ACTGTTTTTTTTTCACCTCTGCCATTGCAATCTCGGTTGGATGGGCCAACATGCAGTCATATTGGCGTCGAAGCATTGTGTGCATTTGCAGGAAGCCCCAAACCACATGAGCTTGTTGATTTTGCATTAAAGGATGCTTAACATTATACAAAATTTATGTTCAGTTACGACACTATGGTCACAAACGAAGTAAAAGAAAGAAGAAAAAAACCGACAGGTTTTGTAAAACTTAAGAAACAATTTAGTTATCGATGTTATAAATAAAAATGTGAGAGGAACTTAAAGTAATATGAAGTGAGTCCAAAATGATCCTGATACAGTTCTATAAATGTTGAAATGAATGAAATGTTTCGTATAAATTTCAAAACCGGAAATGTACTGGTCCGCAATTAATAGTCACGTTATCAAAATGGTATCGTTCAGAACACCTTTAAATAATTCACAACAGTTCCATAATAATATTATAGTCCAAATAATTAGTACTTTCTATTTCCACTGAACAGTCCAAACAAATGTTTATCCTCTCGAGTACTGTGGAAGTACGACATAAAACATGTCTGCATACTTACAACAGAAACACAACAAATGGGAATGACTCCAAAATAGGAATGAATCTGATTGCTCAGTTCTCTCCTTATATATGCCTGCTATTGCGACTATATTTCAAAACATACTCCACATGACGGATCATACTTCTGAATTTATCTCGATCTTGCCTACTCATCTGACCTAGCACAACCAATGGAAAGAGATTGAATGCTTCTAGAATAGTCGAAGTCCAATCAGCCAATGAGAAATTTACCCAAAGTTGTCATTAAGTATTATTGTTAAGGTTATTATTAGCAATTGTCAACACATACGTAAGCATCTATTCATAGATCCTATGTAACTAAACATAATTGGTACAATTATAGCCATAAATAGAAATTACAAAAATTAGATAAAATCATGTAGCAGGAGTTACAAAAAATGTAGATATACATGACAGTTAATACTTTAGAACATTACTAAACCAGAGGCGACGCTGATGTGGATCTGAGCAGACGTATCATCAAAGACGATTTGGTTGAGTTTACCAGCGGTGGTTGTTGCTGACGTTGACTAATGCGAGTATGTGATTTTCGAGGATCGAACCGATAAGCTTAAGACGAATGTAGAAGAATATTTCTAGAAATGATTTGGTATTGATCTGGAGCTAAGCAATCGTTCAGTTTGATAAACTGTGTAGTCACGATCATTGCCCACGTTAGGATAGACACTCATCATTTAGTTCGATGCTTTCACTTGGAGCACATCACCCTAATTATTATTTGATTTCGTGAGATATGTCCTTTAATACTTTTGCCGCATGCTAGAAAAATAGTATATTTCTTTCTAAACGGAAGGAAATATTAAGAATGATATATTTAGCAAGACCCCCAGCTTGAAAATCCTCAGCTGTTTCTAAGACCTAAGATGTGCTGCAGAATTAGCAGTTGGAAATTGCTTCACAGAAACATACCTATCATGTGATGTGATCACGTTACTGGCAACTACTTCAACGTGTATATGAAAAGAAAATTCATTAACAAAAACACGAAGAACATATTTTCTTTTGCCGATATATATCCTATCATAAATACGTTTAAGTGACCTGTTATTTACGCAATATATTTACAGAAAATAGATGATTGGCTGAGTGCAAATGTATTCGACAAGAATGTTGAACTGTTTGTTTTGTTTTCTTCCAAAATGGTTTGACCGTAAAGGCCGTTGCATTTTGAAAAGCTCCAGCTTAGGATTTGCTGTATTGTCACAATGACCATTAGTAACACCACGGACTTGTTACATCATGCACCACATTGCTTCTCGTGACTACCCAATATAGTAAATAGGTTTGTCATCAGGAACGAACGATACGGTGAAGTTACTTATAAACTTTCTTACCTTGGGGACACATCCTAGGTAACGGTGATCTCGATGTAAATATAGTCTAAACTGTTCCTTGTAGCTCGTTTCAATATCTAGTACGATGAAGAGTAGAATTAGGAATCAGCCAATATGGCTGCCAGCATTAAGATGACTGATGATTCCCACAAACCCACTTTCAGCTACTGTGTGTAAGTTCACGATGAGGGTTAGATCGTCGAAAATATTAAAGTATGTCAGTTGAAAGTGACTGCAAATCATCAACAATCTTACTGCTACATATGTTTGTTGCTTATCACATTCTTTTGTGACAAATAATGGGAAACTGCAACTGCAAAAAATAGAAGAAATGAAATGATGGAAAGACGTGGTACAAAGTACAACATGTGCTAGCATTGTGAATATTGCAGCATTTCACATAACAAATAAACAGAAACTGCAATATCTAAATATCGCAAAGTGTTGTAGCAATAGACGTGATGGAAAAACATGGAACAATGAAACATTTGTGCCATCATTGTATATATAAACTTCATACTGTTTGTGGAGATTGGATGCCTTAGTACTTGAAAGAATTGTTTACAAATAACTGAAGAGCGTCTAAGTTTTTACAAACACTGCAAAGAAGCACACAAAAGGTGTGTAGACATACCATGGACAGACAAAGATAGCAAAGATGAACCTCGGAATCGATTACGAGGAAGAGGAACAAAAACGCGTGAACAACAAGAGATGTACAATTTATGACAATTAACTGTTGCACTTTAAATTTATTTTGTACGGCAAATTATTTGTTTTGTTCCAGTTAAAAGAGATTCAAAAGATATGAACGGAGGGTACCGATTTTACATTGAAGGCTCTAAACATTTTTGATAACAAACCTTGAGGTGTAGATAATAACGACTCCTTGTACAGCTACAATTCAGCACAATGTGACATAAAATTCTGAACAAATGAATTTAACTGGGCCGCATGGATGCAACAGATTAATCCAGTATCACTTTACGGTATTTAACAAACCCAAGTGAAACAGAGTTCGTGAAATCGGTATAAGGGGTTTATGTCTACTTTCATATTTGAAAGCAGTTGTATGAGTGAGCATTATTATTATCTTATCTAAAGGCATTAAGAAGAATCAGCAACATTAGTAATCTGTAACAATTTAACATCAGTTTTATAAAAATTTCAACAGTCCGTGAAGGGTTATAAATCTTATTAAAACTACGGGGCAGATACTGTTGAATACCGCGAAATACTGAATGCTGATGAAATTATTTCACATGTACGATGTGATAACAAATGGGATGTACTTATTTAATTTGGCAAGATGGCACAGGTCTTACGGACGAATGTCTAGCGATATTGAAATCAAAGTATTAGATCTTTCGTTATATGTTTCTCAGGTGCAGCTCTATTTCAGAGAATAATTTATACATAGTACGTGTCTAATGCTCAAGACACTGTTGGCGAAAAAGGCTATAACATCAAAACAGCATGATACTATTTCAAGAATAAATTTCAGGGGTTGGTTGGACTATGGTTGGCGATGGTAAATTTTTATTACTGAGTGATATGGTGATTAAACTACTTTACATTGAAAATCGGATAGGGGTTTACGTTTTGCAATAGTTATAATATTTTGATTCTATTTGATGCGTATCACAGCAGCAGACAATTTGTTCTCCCGTAATTTAATATTAAGGCATTTAAGTAGTGAAGGGATACGATATAGGGACAATGGAATTAGCGTTAGAAGAGCCCCTGGGTGGATATGGCGACACAATTTATAGCGACAAAAGGTTGGGACTATGTAGCGACAAAAGGTTGGGATTATATAGTGACCAAAGGTTGGGACTGTATGCGGACAAGGGAATGGATTGAGTTTGTTTAGGGTCAATAGGCGGGGCGGGTAAACAAAGACATGCAAAGACATACAAACACACACAAACACACGCAAAGAGTATATATATATATATATATATATATATATATATATATATATATACTGCTCTTATATATATATATATATATATATATATATATATATACCTATATATATATATGGCAAAGAGAATAAATATCTTTTCGAGGCATATGAGTGGTCTTGAAAAGGGCCTTTGGGTTCTCCTATTTTCTCCACTTTTTTCACCATCTTCTCACTTTCTCTATGATTCCCGTCTTCTTCTTTTCATTGTCTGGTATCCAGTCAGGATGTCCCATGGATCTAAATGTTTCCAGCACCTTCATCTAGTTTTCGTTCAGTCTGTCAAACTGTTCCTTTTTCTTTCTGTTTTCTTTGTTTTTTCTCTCTTTTGCCCAGGTATCTTTGATCTTCTTTACCTCCTCTTCCATCACCTTTCTCATTATTTCTTCTGCTGTCTTTAGTGTTTCTAACCCCCACTTGACGAAAGACCACTCTGTGAAATTCAATATGTCTTGTGAAAAGCACCTCACTTTGATGCCATTATCAAGGGCCTGCTTGAATGTTCCCACTCTCACATACTTAAGCTGGATGAAGCCTCTTAATTTATCTACTTCCTCCTCTATCATACCTTTCACTAGATCCCTGACTACTTTCAGGCTGGTGACTTGACTTATCACAAAGTCTTTGGTAACTGGATACCTCCATTCCTGTTCAAGCCTTTCCACCACATAGGCTGCATCCACTATCCAGTACCAACCGTCTTTCAAGTTGTTAAATAAATCCATTTTTCAATTTGTTGACTAGTCGACGCTGGGTAGCCATGCTGACGACCGCTGCGATTTATATACGTGAAGCACGGACGTGAAGGAAAACATTCCTTACACTCACTTCCCATATTGTATACTATTCACACAGAAGGGAAGAGAAGAGAAGAAAAAACCCACCATATCTACTATCCACACGGAAGGGAAGAGAAGAAAAAAACCACTATATCTACTATCCACACAGAAAGGAAGAGAAGTGAAGCAAAAAAACACACCATATCTACTATCCACACAGAAGGGAAGAGAAGAAAAAAACCTACCATATTTACTATCCACACAGAAGGGAGGAGAAGAAAAAAACACACGAATCTACTATCCACACAAAGGTACGCGAACGCATACAAACACACACACACACACACACACACACACACACACACACACACACACACACACACACACACACACACACACACACACACACACACACACACAGATCAGTAAAGGAATTTGTGTTTATCGTCACAGTACTCCACACTAAGACAAATTGGCAACTTGAATAGTCTCTTCTCTAGAGATCTGGCTAGCCCTGAGAAAGGCTGGGTTTTTTTTTTAACTTCATATGCAGCTGTTTATTGTGTACACCTTCCAGGTCTGGAACCACAGACATATCGGTGGCTTCAGTCATTCTCCCAGTTTAGTCTTGCTTTTGGGAGCGCAGAGGGAGGTTGAGTGGCCTCATCATTCCAGTCTTCACTTTGTGGGAGAGTGAAGACTTCCCTCTGTCTTCTTCTATTCCACACCCGTGGATGATCAAGTCTCCTAATCTCCAGGTCTTCTTCCCAGTTATTCGTCTGGGGAACTACAGGTCTCGGTACTGGTGGTAACGGCTGTGGTGCTGGTAGTGGCTGTGGTTGATGTAGTGGTGCTGCTAGCGGTGGTGTTGGTGTCCTCACCTCAGGCTTGACCTCACACAGAGGTCTAAGTATAAGGTGAGGCAGGATTTGTCTCTTCCTTTCTGTCTCTTCTTTCTTTTTCCACTCCTCCTCTTCTTCCAGCTGGGCAGCTTCTGCTATGGCCTCCATAGCCAGCTCATGTAGTATGCCCCTGGCATACTCCTGGTGCATCTGAAGCTTACTGATTGTGATCATTCTTCGTAGTTCATGAATCAACGATGGGTAGCGAGACTAACGACCGCTGCGGTTTATATCCCTGAAGCAAGGACATGAAGGAAAACATCTAGACACAAAAACCTACAATACCCACATTACCATTCATCCTATGGAACTCGCCTACCTAGAAGAGACACTCACTCACTTTTTTCACATACAAACACATACACACTAGTAGACAAGACAGGGAAACGAAGTGCTTATAGACACACTTCTATTTGTATTTTTTTTATACATTAAACAAAGAACGAAGTTCTTATAGACACACTTCTATTTTCTAACTACGCAAAATTTTTGGCAATTTGACTAGTTTGTCTTTTCTAGAGTGTTGGAATAGCCCTAAAAAGGGCTGTTTTGTTGACGGGGAGGTATGGCAATCTTTTATCATCTACGATTGCGCCCCCGTCAGGCGGCAGTAATTCCAACAGTATAATGTCTGCTTCTTCGGAAAGAGAAGGAGAACTCTTTCATGTCTACACGGCAGTCGACAAAACCTCTGTCTGGCTCCTGCTGCTGTTGCTGCTGGTGGGCGACCAACTGGAACTTCAAAATCTCCAGCGAAAAAACAGTTGGAATGCTCTTCTCCCCAAAAATCAAACGCAAAGCCAAATATCCAACTTTATACCTACAAGGAACACCAATTAACTTCGTCAAGCAGACATAACTCTTCGGTATAACACTAGATGAACACCTCACTTGGACCTACCACATCAAAGACCTAATCAGCTAATGCAAACAAGACCTCATGGTCAGATTGGAGACTGCCCTGCTTTATATGGCTCTAGCGGACGCGATAGTAAACATCCCTACTGGGATTTAGTGTCGGAACGCTATAGAGCTGATCTTTATGGTGATGGATAGAGAGAAGTCAAAGAGCATGCATTCAAATTTCTTTTAAAAACAACCCACCAAGACTTTTCCAAAACAGAACGTTTTTTATTCAAACAACAATTTTTTCAAACCAACAAACAATTTTTTTTAAAAAAAAAAAAGCAAATTATTTTCGACAAGTTTGACAACGTTGTGAAATCATATCAGATTTCCACGAATGGAAGTCATGGGGCCATTGATGTGCACTACGTTTTCTAGCTAAAGACAAAATATAGTCATAATGGTCACAAAAACATCGATCTACGTTGTCATCGTTTCTAGAACAGTCACGATCAAAATAAGCCACTAAATGTTCTAAGGGATATCCAAGGCTGCGTTGATGAAGATCTGTGCCTTGTAATTTCATATTATTGAATCGAGTCGTCTGGGCATTTCTTCTCATAAAGTTAATGATTTCGTCTTCCAAAGGTGGTAATCCATACGATTCAAAATACTCCACACAACACTTTGGGAAAGTAGACGGCTACCCAGTGGGTTTCTGGGAGATGACTCTCGTCCGTGTTGATGACATAGGCTTGATGGTTTTGAGCTTTGCGATGAGGTAGTTCATCTTTAGCGCACACGACAGGATTCCAAGAAGCAGTGTACGAACTGTTATTCAAAAGGTAATAAAGTTCCCAGGTATCCATTTTTTGTTTTGTTTTGTTGTTTTTTCACAGGTAATGATAAGTCATTAATTCAAACCTAACTTTTTGACTGAAAATCTCTGACAAGTAAACGTCTATTAGTTCTGTCTTAGTAACCTGGGCCAAGAGAGCTGCGATGAGACGGATCTCCAAAGCAGTCAGTGGAGGAGAGAAATGATCCCGCAAGTCTTTATACCACTCATGCAACACTGCTTCGCACGAGATGAGACCCCAAGAGTCCTCCAGATACTCGTCCAATTTTTCTTCTTGGCTCATCATCGGACATTTATCGTGTTGAATTTGACTGGGATGATCGTTTTGACATCCATAGCAATCCTTCTTGACCAATTCCGTAATTTTATCTTCCAGGTGTTTAGCAAAACAGGACACTAAATGCTGTGCTTGTTCTGGGCATCTGAACATCACTACAATGTCCTCTTCGTCTTTGTCTTGGGGTTCTGCTTCCATGGTATCCTCCCATTCCATTTCCAAAGTGTCTTCACCCTTCAAAGAAGGATTACAGTCTTCCATAGTTTCTAATAGTCTGGAATAACTTCTCTCAAACTGTTGATTTCTATCATATTGTCGAATTCGACATACAAGAGGACGTTCACCGTGTGGGGTAGAGCTTATGCAAACTGAAGTTCCACACGCAGTTTTCCGGATTTTATAGGGTTTAAATGTCCCTCGTCTCTGCCTTGATCTGGAGGCCCACAAAGTGTAACCTCCAACATAATCTTCGTACGAATTGCTGTGGCTAGTGTTGGTCCCTATCTGTCCCGTGGCTTCGTACAGGGACAAGTACGGTCTCAAGTAGTTCTTCTGGGCAAAGTTAGGTTCGAAGGGTCTGGTACACAAGGTTTTGCCATCGCGACTGACTTCGATCTTGGACACTCTCTTGTGCTTAAACTCGAAAGGATTGGCAGTGACGGCTCGTTTGAGGGCTGCATTGCTCACGATACCAATGATTAAACGTTTGGGTAACTGTCCTTGGAACAGATGATCTTTGATCTTGGATCGAGTTCAGGGGCAATGGTGAAAGTTTTCACTTCCATGCGTCCTATCGGATACTTGGCGGTCGTTCTGTTCAAAGTGTGACTGATGTCGCTTCCCACTTTAGGTAACACTTCCACGCGGCGCACGTAAAGTCTGGCTTCTTGGATGGTGGTTTTGTTCTCGTTGGTATCGGCCATCAAACGGAAAACGATTCTGCTGTGATTCAATCTTAGGCGGATATCCACACCGTTCAGCAAAAACTTGTCTTGCAACCACATGTCAAAATGCAAAAGATCGATCAGTTCTAAACTACGTCCTTGCTTGATTTTCTTTCGACGGTCGTTAAAGCCTACATTTCGAGGATCGTCAGCTTCTGTCACTTCTGTGTCGTTAAAAATGTTCTCGCCTGCTGTGTCAGGTTTCCATACCACACATGCATCCAGATGAGTGTTCTTGGCTTCTTCTCCGTACGTCAAGAGATTTTCTAGGTACGCTCGGTAAGGGTAAGTATCCATACTGCTGCTGAATAGTTTGTTCTTCAATTATCCACTTTTGCTGAACAAGGAATGCATGAAATGTTTAACGGGAGCTACTCTAGCATTGGCTTCTGGAACGCTGTTGTCCGTTTTGGTCACTGACTTTCAGGTGCAAGTAACTGCTATTCAGATCGATGTAATCTTCGGGCTGTCCTTTGATTTCAAACTCAGTGGGAGCTGAATCCGTCAAAGAGGAGACGGGATGAACTTCTACCCATTGGGATTCTTGCATCGTCATAATAGTGGGTGGCATAGCAAACAGATCCAGTTCCGACTTGGAACAGGCGCAAGACTCTCGGTGTATCATTTTCTTTCTTTCTGGCTCTCTCTGTTTGTGATTTAATAGTCAAAAACGTCTAAGTCTCGGACGGTTCTTCTTTTTGTAGTCTTTCGAGCTCTGAGTGTGTGAAGGTATCTGGAGGGGTGTCTTTGTCTTCGTTTCTTTCTGCTTTGTCCTTGCTGTGGCGTCAGGGAAGGAGGAATGCCCGACTCGGCAGCGTCCAGTGCATTTATAGGAGTTTCTCGTCGACCCAAAATGTCTTTGCCCATTTGAAGCAAGACATTTTTGCCTGCTCTCAAGAAAGCTTCTTTGTGGGTTTTGTTTATCGATGATGACATTTTGGAGAAATTCTTTGCCTTGCGTCAACGCGGCATCTTTAAAGGCGTGCAATCCTCGTGTCACCATCAGTTTCAAAACGGGGGCCACTGAACGAAAGGCCGATTTCAACTTATCTCCTAAACCATGTCCTCGTTATCAATCGACTCCTTGGTGCATAGGATACATGACTTACAAGTTGTTAGAGAATCGTTTTCGTAAATGGAATTTCACTGTGACTTTCCCTTTGGTGAATGGAATATTTTGTCTTACATTTCCTTTTATAGTAATGTTGTCAGTGTCAAAATACGACTTACTGACGGGCAAATAGTGAGGATGTACAAATTCACGGTGAACGTGATAGGTGTTTCCACCTTCCTCGTCAGCAATCGTGGCAGAATCCACTTTGAAAGGAATGACTCGCAGTAACGGTATGGAGGTGTGTCCCACCACATTGTGCTTCACTACATCGGAGAATATAAAGATCAAACTGAGTCCTTGTTTTATTTCTACAGGGAATCGAAAATATTTCGCAAAATCTGAGTTGCTGGTAATGGCTGATATTTCCTTTTTAATCTTGACCATAATGGGGTCTCCACCTAAAATGTCATACAATTCAGTACAAAATCTAATGGCCAACACTTTGTCCTCTGAAGATTTCATCAGCAGGCGACGAGCCACTTTATGGTACTCTAGGGTGACACTCTTTTTATTTTTGTCCAAGACTTTGCCAAACACCAAATTCAACACGGCAGCAATCGTGTTCACCAAATCTTGACCGCTACGGGATTTTCAACAGATAGGTGGACCATTTAGTTTTGGGGTATTGTGTTATCATAGAGTCACGTGCAGTTGCATCAAAGTTTACTTGCACTTGCTCGTCATGAACTTTGACGGTAAAAGTGTTTTGATTTTCAAAGATTTTTTTTTGATTTGTGTAGGTTGAATCATTTCCACTAAAGCCACTTCCCAATTGGCTTCGTGATCCAATTCGATGGCCTGAGGTAATTTGGCCGTGAAACAGCGTAATGTGTTTTTTGGGAAACACCTCCATGGAACTGTGACTGGGTAACGTTAAGTAAAATTGGTTATTCATAATTCCAGAGTTCTGCTGTCCGAGGGGTCACTGTAAGTCAGAGGAGTGTCTAAAAGAGGCTTGTGGTTGTTGGAGTGGTGACTGTTGGAAGGGTGACTGACGATGGACGCAGAACTCCCGTTTTTACCGTTAGAAGAGTATTTCAGGGACGAATTGGGGAGAAGGTAACCGATGCGACTGCTCAGTAAAATGGTCCACACATGTTTGTCTCCTTGTTGCAAACTCATACTGGCACTGGTAGCACCGATGACACAATACACCACAAAGACTTGGCGGAAGAAGACGATTTGCGTTTTAGGTACACGTTCGCCACACCACACCCACTAGGGTTGCTTTTGTAGATCTTGCACAGAAGAACTGGAGGAAGGAGTGGTCACTGTGGTAGTGGCTGAGGCTGTGTTGAAGGGCATGATGGTCACTTCTTTTTATAGTCGATGACTTGCGATGCGTCGATCCAAGAGTCAAAACTCGGCGTGTATCCTTTCCAATGTACTTTGACTTCTTTGACACGACGTTTTCCCACTTTTCGGGTTCTTCGATGGAGAGTTCTTTCGATGTCGTACACTTCGTCTTCTTTTTTTGGTCACACGTTGTAACTCGGGCAAGTAAAACGTTCCTTTTAACACTTCCCCGTTCATGTCTTCCAATTTATAGACGGAAGGATGACGGCCACGCACTCGTCCAGTGACACGAAACAATTCGGTGGTCCAGTTGGGTAAGTAACCTTTGTCGAAAGTGCGTTTGGTTTGACCAATGCGCACCCAATCTCCTGCTGCCGACACTCCACCTTTCTTGGGGACAGTCACAGTCGGGGATGTACCAAACTGACGCTCAAAGACGGTCACTTCGTTGTTGGGAGTCACTTCTTGGGGGAGCACATCCGATGCTCCGATGGCAAGCTTGGTTCTACGCTTGGACCAGGTGCGGCAAGACGTTGATGTACTTGAGAGTGTGTTGATGCGTAAAATGTTTCCACATGCGTTCTTTCAAGGTGCGTTGAAAACGTTCCACGACGCTCTGTTTGGTTTCGGGATTCTAGGTGGTGAAGAAATGAATGTCACGTTTCTTTAATTCTTTTTGGAAAGCTTGGTTCAGAAATTAGGTGCCTTTGTCGGTTTGCCATCGAAGAGGGTGACGACCACATTGTTTGAACACCAGTTCGAGGGCTCGCACTAACTCAGTGCTTGATTTGGAAGTCAATGGCACGACCCAGGCAAATTTGGAAAAGACGTCGATAACAGAAAACAGATATTTGTAGCCACGATTGTAGGTGACCAAATGAGGGACATCGGCTAAATCGGCTTGCCATTGATGATCGATGTCCTCCACACGGGTGCGACTTCTGGAAAATTTTCGTCGAATGGGTTTGTGTAAGGTGTACGTGGCTTGTTCTTGTAACCATCGTTGCACTTGAGGTAAACGGACGCTTTTGAGTCGACCTTTGGAGGTACGATACAATTTCTGAACTCCTCCGTATCCCGCAGGATGGGATGGATCCTAGTAAATGCTGGCTAACACCTTCTCCATTTTTTGTCGTTTATCCACTCTTCACCGATGCTAGTTTGGATGGGGCAGGAGGGTGGTTTGGAAACGGCTTAACGTGTCCTATATTCCACGGAAGTAGAAGTCGAAGGTAGTGGTGGTGGTGGTAATGGGATGGATTTGATTTTCTTTTCTTTTTTCACTTCTGGCTTCCCTTCTTTCTTTTTGACTTCTGTCGAAGGAGGAGTGGACATCATCTTTTCAACCGATGCTGTAAGTTCTTCTCGTTTGTATGTGGGGGAAGGGGTCAACAAGGACGCTGCAATCTTAGTAGGGATGGGAGCTGCTAACGGTGTTTGAAAGAGTTCTCGTGCCTCTTCTTCCTCAGGCATCCGTGGGGGCTGCGTCTATCTTGGTTACTTTTGGTGGTGGTGAAGTTTTCAACAGGGACTTAAAATCTTTCAGAGTCGCTGGAGCTGTTTCGTCTAAAACTTTCTGGTGAAAGAGTTGCAGTCGTTACAACAGTTGACCGTACCGATGTGATTTTTCCGTTTATGACAAATCGCTGTGATCCATCAACGATTGCAATTCGTGTTGTAACTGGGACATTTCGGTCAAATGAAGATTGGGCGGTAAATGCCGGGTCCGTTGTTCTTGCCAGCGATGGTATTCCATCCATCATTTGTAAGGTTCTAAAGCCAGTTTTCGTCCTTTCATCTGATTTCAATGGTCACGTCTGAGATCTTTTAACTCCAGTGACCCCTTTTATCTTCTTGACCCTTTTATCTTGGAGCTATGGCGGGTACAATACTTCCCAAGAGTCCCAACGTGGGTCCTACTATTGCTTTGGTAAGAAGTCCTAACAGGGGTAAAATCCTCCGTGTTGCACCAACATCTTTTTCTTTTGACGAATGGGTATTTTCGTTGGACCATTTGGCGATTAACGTGGCGATGTTTGGCTAAGCATTCTTTCTGATGTTTAGGCAAAGGTATCGTTCCTTTCAAGACATTCAGACAACATTCGCACACGGTATCGATGACATCTTTGGAGGCGGTTTGAATGAGTTTTTCTTGCATGGGTGGAGAAGCTTTGGAAGGGATGGACACCATGTCCCAATGTTTGACAAAACGAGGGGGAAGTCCTTTCCTTTTCTTTCCTTTGGGGGTAGAAAAAGGATGTCTTCTGGGCGGTGACATCTTTGTTTGTTGGTTGGTTGGTTCCGGGTCACACATAAAATATACACTGACGTCGATGACTTGGCACACGGCCTTTTATCTTTTGGTGGAACTATCGCTTCGTCAAAAAGGTGATGATTTGTTTTCTAAAATCGTCAAAGAATCCTCCTCTTTGGTTCCTCCTCCTTTTCTTTGGACAAGTGTGTCTTTTCTGGGGGTGACGTCGATGCTTGCCGAAGTGATTTTTCGGATGTCGGGTCAAACGACGATACTGTCCTTTTCCTTTTTGGACATAAGAACGAAGATGGTAGTGGTGTGCACTTCTTTGAGGGGAAATCTTTGGTGCACAATTTATACTGAAGTCCATGGTTCAACATGCGTCGTTTTATCTTATTTTTGGAGTTGACCAAAGGGTTTGTGCCCAGGGTTTTTGGCCAACTTTTGAGCCATCGCTTCTTCAAAAAGAAATTTATTTTCTATACCGCCAAAAAATCCTCCACTTTTGTTGCTCCTCTTTTTCTTTGAACGCGTGTGTCTTTTCGGGGGGTGACTTCGATGCTTGGATAAGCGTTTTTTTTTCTTCGGATGACGTGACTTTCCTTTTCTTTTTCCTTTTCCTTTTTGGACAGAAGAACGACGATGGTGACGGTGTGCACTTCTTTGAGGGGACATCTTTGGGTGTTCAGAGAACAAAAACGCTGACTCCATCGTTTTCCCAGGTCTTTTTGTATACTAGAATGCGTCGCCACTGATTGTCGGTCGGTCGTATTATTTTTACGGCAGCCATCACGGGTCATGGAGGGGTTAGCAACGGACTAAATTGGGACAGTTCTTGCTTGGATAAATAAAGTAAACTCTGTAACATGCCTGATCTCTCTTGGACTTTGATTTTGGGGGCAGGTACTTTGTGAGCAGCTGCTGTTGCAGCTAAAGAGGTGGTGGAGGAGGAGGGTGTTACTTATGGAGGAGAAGTTCATGGAGACACGGGTTTCCAGTGTTTCATTAAATTAGGAAAGACGCGTGTCAAATTAAGTTTGGCTGGCATCACCAGCAACGGAGATGTGGAAGAACCTGAGGCTACTGGAGACGAGGTCACCGTTGTGGCAGGTCGTGGTTTACGAATGTAAGCTTGTATCCTGGTTGCAGTGCCTCTCTTGCGTGTATAAGCTGTTTTCTGTGGGCTATTCTTTATCTTTTTCTGGGGCCTTTCCTCTTCTGAGGCTGTTACCTGGTCTTGGCACCGTTGCTCTTTTTCTTTTCTTTTCTGGGTGCGTTAGGGAGTGACTTTTTTCTTGGGGAGAACTTTGGGAGCACTGGGATCCCATTTTGAGAGGGAACGAATGATGACACCTCCTAGAGAACCGCTTCCTCTAGGTTTTAAAATGATTTGCATTTTGGTTTGAGTGTCGATGCGTGGATCGGCCAGTTGCGTCAAGGCCACTTTTTTCTGTTAAAAAGAGCGTTTGGTTTGATGTGGAATGTGAATGATGCCTTGCAGTAATTGACGTGCTGTCACCGTAAACCATAGTAAGACTTCTTTGAGACTGGTTTCTAAGACACGAGCACGTGTTTGTGGAGATTTTCGCGACTGATGCCGTGCAAGGTACGAATCAATTTGACGGGAATATGAGACTGAAGGGACGTCATGTTGATGCTGTGTGAGATAGACCCCAAGTGACTGAAGTTTTTATAGATTTTTTTGGGTGTTGTTAAGTCGACGACGGGGACGTGTACAAGTCAGCCCTCCCCCCCCTCGTCTTAGCACCAGTCGTGAAACAGATGGGTACGAAATCGCAAATAATCAGGGGTGGTGAGTTTTAAATCCACGAGTAAATAGACGTGTGGCATTTGAGTGGCATCGTCGTACGCATGAGTCAGCCAAGGCGTTCCTAATTGTTTGGCTAAGACTTGAACTTGCGATTTATCTCTAGGGCTTTTAAACAAGACCACGTAATGAGCATTGAGACTGATGGTGCGATGGGCTTTACTTTGTTGAAACAAATTTTGGGTAATGTAAATGACACTGGCATTGCGATGATGCCCTTTGCGCGTAAACCACAGCTTAATTTCTTCTTCGTCTTCTCCTAACATGTCGTCGAAGATGACCAGATGTGTTTGACTGGGGTCAGACACGATCCCGTCGTCTTCGCCAGGAATGCCTTCCACAAACACGATGGAATCGCCTTGACTTTCTAGGAGGAGGCTGTACGCCGATTTCCACTCTTTGTAACACCACACGATCCGTTGAGGTCGACGATCGATCAAATGATGTTTATGTTTGATCAAGCTTTTGACAAATTCGGTTTTGCCTGAAAAGCTGGGCCCGGCAATTAACATGTTAAAGGGATGGCGAAGATACAAGACCTCCCAACTAGCACGATCTAAGTTTTCGTCGATGACTTTGAAAGTGGAGGAAGAGGGAGCAGAGATAGTAGAGGTAGCCATAGTAGTGTAGGGAATGTCACTTTTGACACGAAGACAGACAAGACAAGAGTTTTTATACTTTTGTTCAGGACACGTTTATTGCAATCTTCAAATGTGAACAACACAAACGACAAAAATACAAAAAGCCAAATGGTTATGTACATCATTAAAATGCACATCAAAACTATTAAAGTGGGATATAAACAAGTTACTGTACAACATTTGTGGTAACAATCGTGTGGTGTCCTAGGGACAGTGTGTAATGTTCTTACAGTCTTTACATAACTTGGCACAGTCGCACTGGGGTCCTCCCGGAATGGTCTTTCGAGAATTTCCATGTCAATGACAGTCCTGTTCTGAAGAGAGTAGTTTTCCTTGGTGACGGGTTCTTCTTCTGACAGTACAGTTAACACAGGTTTTAAAAGTTACTTTTTCACTGGACGTTGGAATTTAGGATTACAAATCTCGGGCATAGTGTGCCACTTCTTTTGTCCAAGCCTCGAAGCCCAAACTTTTCCAGTCACGTACATCTGTCCAGTGAGGGTGTAAATCACAAGCTACACACACATCGTCGTACACATCTTCAGTGCCTAAAAGTTGACGAATCATTTTTCCCGTAGAGGTCGAGAAGTATCGAGATGAAAGCGCAAGGCTTTAAACAGAAGGAGTCTCTCGTGGACATTTAAAGGTACCACTTTCATGTTTTATTTGACGGTAAGTACTGTTCGTAAAGAGTCCACGTGGAATCGGCTGGTAAACGAAATCTGAGAAAGGAAGTCACTAAGACACACACTTCACGTCGACCCCAATTCAATGAACACAGTTCTCGTAATAAGTGTTGGTAATCCTCCACTGTCTGAATAGTGTCATTGATTTCCTTCCACGGAATATGTTGTATCACAATTGATAAAGGTCGTGGCATGGTAGCCAGCTTTTTTTACTTCTTTTTGTCTGAGGCAATAAGTGTACTTTCTGCACAGATTTGATCGTACTCCAGTGGCGAATCTAAATTGTTTAGTCACACGCCTTTCAGATGTGTCCTCTTGAACTAAGTTTACTATCTTGGAAACCCAATAACTTTTCCTCTGGAATTCGTTGCAGTAAGTCTACCTTGTAGTAAAAAGAATCAGTAACAAATCAGTCCTTCTTGCCCATGGGTAGTTGATCAATGTCTGACCACTGGAACACTTTCATCAGAATCAGTCCTCTTATAACATTCAGGTACCAGTGGTTTAAACATCAGTGACGTAACGGATGAAATTGTTCTTTGCGTTGAACTTATATTTTGACCAGCTTTCGGTAAATGCGTTCACTCAACTCCACAGGCAAACCACGAATGTTTTCTTGTAAAGTATCCATGACAATGTCAGCCAGTGTTTATATCCATGCTGGTGGTCACTTCTAATTGTCCTTATTTTATTCAAAAACTTCTCCTAGAGCGAAAATGAGGGACGTAGTGAGTGATTTCTGACCACAACCATTAAGGGTAATGGTCAAGAATTGTAATAAAATCTTCTGATGAAAACGGTCTAAAGCGGAATATTCGGAAGAACGCACACTTGATCTAGAGAAATCTGACTTGTTTGTTGACTTTTGTCAATTTCTTCTTGTGAATTTCTCGACATAAAAGTTTCCTCAGTCACCAATTGAGATTTTGCCCTGGCAAGTCACTGCCAAACTTCCTTGTAGATCTTCTCTTGCAATTCGTTTGGTAATCTTTGAATATTATTTTTTAAATGGGGTTTAAATACTTGCCTAGGTGATGTCTAACGTTTGACTCCTAGCCAAGCTGGTTTCTTAAACGACATGGTATACCACTTCAATGACTAGGTCCCATTAAAGGTAGGTAGTGACAGTGAGTAGACCATCGAACATGCTCCAGGTAAGCCGAGTTTTTCTGCTCCCACTGGTGAAGTGACACACCGGAACTGAAGCATTTGACTTTATCCCCTTCGCCCAAGTAGATAAATCCGGCTCTGGCTAATTCTTCGGGGGTAGGTCCTCCCAGACATTTAGACTATTTTCCTTGGAAGGTTTGGAATGGACTTTTAAAGTCGCAGTATTCAGGCAAACGCACAGGGAACGAATATCCTTCTTTCACAGGTTCATTTCGATGAGGGTACGGTGAAACCCGCAGGAGTTTGCTCAGGGTTGGATGACACCCGTAGGGTGGTAGTCGCATGGTTTCACGTTGACCATAAAAACCAGTAATGAGTCCACGATAACGAGTGGCATCGCTTTCGCATCCATCACGTTTGACACGCACAGCATCACTTTCCATGATAGGTGTAGTAGTAGTAGTAGTAGTAGTCATAGCAAAGTTCCCATGATGTGGTACTGAATCGCTGAGGTCACAGCGTACGGCATCCCTGCAATCACAAGTCATAGCATCGCACTCCACTTGAGAATCACCGAACTTGTATGATGTTGTCTGTTTGTTATGATTCATCTTTCGCGCTTGGTATTGGTAGTTACAATGAACTATCGGTCTCGGATGTTTTCCCTTTTTATATGCTGACCAATATCAACGTGTCCGTAATGTAAAGTGAAGTGGTTGGGAAGCCGAACTCGCTTCAGGTACACGATTTGATACACTTTTTCTAAAGGCCGACTAACAATTTGGTATGTGGCTAAAGGTACAATTTTGTGAGGTTGGTAGGTGGTCACACTAAAGTTTCAGTCTTCTCCAGACTGCAACGCTTCTTTCAGCACGCCAAAGTTCACCACTTGGCTGGTGCGATGATTTAGAGTCAATCGTTTCACTTTACACTCGGTGTGCATTTCTCCTTGTTTGTCCCGGTATTCGTAACCGTAATTTTTGGGACCGCCACTAGCAACACTGAGAATGTTGTCGTCGGGGTGTTCATCCGTCCAGGCTCCTAAACGGTCTCCCTGGATGACAGGGTGCCGGTGACCCAAGCGATCGATGTAGATGCAACTGTCCGTGTCGAAATACAGTACACGATCTCCTAATTGGTGTAACGCTTCGTACAATTTTAAGCGAGCATGGGCTGTCACGTAGGCCGCAATGATGACATTTCCAAATTCGTCGGCTTCTACAAAGACCAGTTCTTCTTCGTAATTGACTAAGATCAAGTCCTCACGAACGACGTCCACGTGTTTCATGTATTTGGTTTTGTCGTGAATCATCTGGAAGTAGCTGGAAGGTTCTGTCAAATACTCCGTCTTGGGTAAACACGGTCGTTGTGCCATTTTGCCCCACAAGCAATTCAACATCACTTGGCAAACGATCGCCTTCCTTCGTTTTTCTCCACGTGGTCTAAAGTGATGCCTTCCTGGTCCAAGTATTTCTCTTTGAATTTCTTTTGAACTTCGGGAGTCAGGCACCAGGAAGGATAGCCACTAGCTTCTTGTTTCAGGTTCAAAAAGGCATCCACGTAGTCTGCGAAAATGCCTTTCTGAGGTTGGTCACCCTAGTAGTATTTTTTTGTCTTGGGAAAGTGGTAAATTTCGTACACTTCTAGCAATTGGTATCCCAGGTCCAGAACTTTAAACAATTCCACGCTGACCCACGTTCCCGTCAAGGTGCGTTCTTCCTGGGTGTGCTGACAAGGTCGGTCTTGGTTGCATGTTTCGGCACAAGTATTGCACAAGGGAAACATCCGTTTTCCTTGGCAATGGTAAGGTAAAACAGGATGATACAAGTCCGTGGGAGGCAAGACTTTGCACTTGATCAATCCTTCGAATTGTCGAATGTTGTCCAGGTCGATGTGTTCTGTCAGCAATTGTGGGTGGCCTGCAGAAAAGGGACAACTTTTGCACACGTAAGTATACAGCGAACACACTTCCAGGTATTTGATTTCTTCTCCTTTCTCCTCGTTGTCTTGGTACAGCAAACAGGTGGCATTCGTCCGTACTCCGTACAACTATCCCTTGGGTTCAGTGGGTCCACCAACTTGTAACTTTCCACGATGCGTTTAAACTCGGGATCGGTTTTCAAACGGTGATCGTACTCGTGTTCCCACATTTCCACCACTTGGTATCCTTGCTGTTTTAACTTCAAGCGCCGTTGACAAGTGGTCTCGTACAAGTCTTACATGGTCTGTTGTAAAAACTGATTTTTGGTGTCACGTTGAGGGTAGCAGAGGGGACATTGGTGAAATAAGCATCCGTTAAACTCGTACACGATTTTGGATTTTTCTAAGTCCCAACCATCCACTGAATACGTTCCGATGGTCTTTTCACCTCCTCCGCTGCGGACATTTTGGATTCATTCGTCTTCCTTGTCTCACAAATAATGTAGCCAGCGTAGGACTTTGACCGAGTATTGACGTTTGACAAAGTTCGTCGTTTGAGGGCTTATGACAGTCAAGGCGTTTTCGGGCATGAATCGTTGGTGGTACACTAAAGAACACGCTTTGGCAATGGTGCATGCTTCTTTCAAAGGATCGATCCCTCCGTGCTTGATGAACAATTCTCGAAATTTTCCGCACCGCCGTAAAATGTCCACGTCGGAACCACAATACTTTAACATTTCTTCCTGAAAGTCGAAAGTGTCCGAGGCGTGGGTCTTGTACCAAGGGTAGAAAACTTCTCGTTGTTCGTTGAGCATGTTGTCGGGGTCGTAGTAGTGAGCCTCAGGCAAATGGAGTAAAACGGCATGTTGATTGGCTTCGGTATTGAAAAAGTGCGGAAAATAGCCTTTGTCCATTTCTGTCATTCCAAACGTTTTAGGCATTCGGCTCAAAGGCATGGCCAAGTAACTAATGGAATCTTTAAACTGCACATGTCTTACTTGCATGGAGATGATCTTGGCTCTGTTCAAGATGACTTTACGATGTTTGGTACTTTGTTCCGAATAGTATCTGACGAGAAACTGTCCATCGTACCCCGAGAAACTGCGAGCCATCACCGTGACATAGCGATGGCAATCTCCGTAATGTTCGATGTCTTCTTGGTTCCACGTCTCGTCGATAGGATCTAAGATCCATTGGGCGAAATCGGCTATCGTGTTCGGTCCCCGAAATATTTTGTCACGTCCTCCAGGAATCTTGCTGCAGTGAGGACAATAACAAAAGATAGGTTCTTGGATGCACTTCTCGCACGCTCGATGAGCCACGCAGAAATTAGGAATGTGAATACCGGTCTCTTGCATGCATTCGAAATCGAAAAAGATGAAATTGCCTTTCTTCTTCTTTTGGTGATCTTCTTCCTCTTGTTTGGAATGGTATTATTGAATGCAGCATTGGTGTTCCAAGTCCAGGATTTGGTGTCAAATGTGACATCGTTTCTTTCCTGAACATACGTGAGCCTTGGCATTATTGGTACGTATGCCTTGTCCACAAGTAGGGCACAATCTCAGGAGTTGACAAGCACTTTTCTGTTGTGAATGTTGCGTCTTCAAACGTTGTTGGTAAAAGGTCGGACTGACAAAAGTGCGCTGACAAGCTGGGCAATGCACTCGTTCTTGTCCTTCGTCAAGACAGGGTTTAG
>JAECUM010066592.1:0-12918 GCA_016617855.1 Megalonaias nervosa | reverse complement strand
GCCTTCTAGACCCAGATTCCATCTTGAAAAAATGCCGAAACTTAAATTTAGTTTTTGGATGCAAGATCTGGCTTTGGTGAACGAGGATGTAACTGATCATATCACTGAAGCCAAGAAAGAACTTCGCGACGATGGTGCGGCTTATGCGTGGTCAACATTCAGAATCAAAAGTGTTGTCGATGCTACAATGAATGACGAGCGAGGAAGGAAGATTATTAGCTATCTTGACGATCAAAGATATTTTATTCTAATAACTTTTATTGTAGAGACAGAAAAGACACTTGGATTATCCGTGACAAACGCGACCCTGTCCGTGTACACATTGGAAATATTGTCGCGTTAAATAAAAATTCCAAACCAGGAATGCTGACTGATATTGACAAACTATATTATGAACGAGAATAACCAGTGACTGCAGTTGTTTATGAGTTGTATCTGATAAATAATAAACCTAGCGTTGATGATCTCAAAGCGATGAAACTATCAAGTATAAATTGTGTAGTTGAGCGAGTTACAGAACACTTCACAAATGCGATACGTGGAAATGGTTTAACGGATTTCAGACGTAAAATAATAAATACGTGGACAGAAACAGTTAAAGATACCGGAGCGTCTATCAGCGACATCGCTGAACTGGAAAAAACTATTTAAATTTTCAATAAGAGTGAAGACATTAACTGGAGAGATTTTATACAAATCGAAATATGAATTAAGAGGAGCTCCGATGACAATTATTAATCATAACTCACATGCATGGACGTCCGCGGTAACAATATTTCCACGAGACAGAATAGTTAAATTTTATGACGATTATATATTTGATTTCATCAGCGAGATCAGTAAGAGTGACCCTGTATCCGTGTGGTTATTTCAAAGTTCATAATCCGTAAACTATGATCAGTCTGTACGACCTAGCGAAGAAGTTTATCGTTCAGAATCACTCCACGATGAAATGAAAAATCTTGCTTTGAAATATGCTGACGATGTCAGGGCTGAACAATTACTGAATAATTGTTTTACCGTTCTATCAGTTGCTGCTCACTTTACTCAGGAGAAAAATTCGTGGTCACCGACAAGATCGGAATTTCTTGTTGACGACCAATGTAGTTGTATCGAATACGGACACGGCGGATTGTGGAATACTAAATACGATTACAAGGACGTTATCTCCGTTGATATGGTAGCATGTTATCTTGGAAGTTTCTTGTATACGGAGAGTGTTCCGAATACTTTAAGAGATTTGGACATCCAACACATGAGATGACCAGAGCTGCGATAAACGGACCCCTGCCAGACTTTGATTTGATCAGATTCGGCTGTATAGAGTGTTTTCATTTACGGGGTTCTCCATCCGATCTTTTTATGCTTGGTTTGTAAGACATTTCTCAGAAACAATATTGTGCTCCAATAGTACTATTACGATATATGCTTGATAGTGAATTTTAACATCGTTGGTTGTAAGTGAAGCGATAATATCGAATCATTCACAAAACATGTTTGGTTGCACAACAAAAGAAATATTCTGATGATGAAATTCCTGATATAACTGAATATGAAAATAAAGTTGCAAAAGATCTCGGCAGAAAATAATCGGCAAGTTCACTCAGGGTGGTGCGTCTGATCATAAATGAACGTGTACAAGTTTAATTATGGACGATGCCGAACTCGATTTTATGATTGCTGATACAATGGAGAGAAACACATTTATAAGTCGAAGTAATGCCTGTTTATCAGACGGAACTAAATTAGGTACAATTTTGAGCTATATTGACGGTGAATCACCGCAGTTTTCTCATATGAGATCTTCGATGCTCGCGTACGTTTCGATAAACTTATTATTGATGATAAACAGATTTCCTGTGACCCCTGTCAGAGTTGCCACCGATTCATTTTATGTAAGTAAAAATATTTGGATTTGCTAGAACAATTACATATTGCTAATTATGCATCATAGGGCGAATGGAGAATAAAACTATAAAATATATTTAGTTATTCTGAATCTGCTGACGTTGAAATTAAGGGGGCACACTACAAGAATAATAATCAAGTATCAAAACCTGCGCTGTTGCCATCAGTATATGATCCTGTGGCCAGAAATAAAACTATTTATCTTTTAATGGATGTGGTGGTTCTGGTAAAACAACAAGTGCGATTGAATTATTTAATTGTTCAGATATGATTGTTTTGACACCCACACAGACTCGCCTGAGAAACGAACAAACGGCGAGTAAAATCTCAAACTTATCATAGTTTCTTTAGATGGTGCGGAGACGCACGGACTCCATCGCGGATGGATGAGAAATACATTCCTAAGATTATTATCTGGAATGAAATTTGTACGGTATTGTTGGAAGTATTAAAAATATTTCTTGATTGGTTGTTGACGAAAAATACTGCTGTGATAATGTGTGGTGATCGTGGTCAACCGCCACCTTTTGTTGGACAGTCTCCACACGAATGGTTAAAAACGTTCGTGGATTATTATGAGGAGATAACTGATGATCACTGGGCTATCGATGAACCGCTGAAAGAGTTTAAAAAGTTAATCAGACTATAGCCAGATAAAATACAATGTGAAATGATGCGTGAAGTAATTCCAGAAACTCCTATGAATGATTTTTGGAATTTGTGGAGACCTGCTGATTTAATAGTTGCAAGTATAAAGATAGTTCGTGATACACTTCAACAACAATTTTTTATATTACACAAGGAAAGATTTTCTGATTTACCTGTACCATTGTGTTATCGCTCAGCAGATACGCGACGACAGAATATCGATATTGAAATTCCAGGACGAGACACTGGAGGTGTCTGGGAGAAACAAAATCTTGTACTAAATGATATTGTTTTAGTGCCTGTCAGTGCTGTTGAGAGCGCGTTAACGATGGATAAAACTCCGTGGACGTTAGGATACGCCATAACTATTTACTTGTCACAGGCTTAACTATTTCTGATACAAATATCTGGATTGTCGATGATAAAATCGAGTGGTCAGATTTAGTTGATTTCGCAGTGTTTCGAGTTAAAAGAATATCTCAGCTGCGGAGGGTTATCATAGACAATAGCGATGGCGATGATGTAGTTAACAACGAAGTTGTCAAAAAAATTATCTGGTTATAAGCAATGTGACAAAAAAATAAAAAATAAACGCTACTTTGATCTCGATGCTGAATTTATTATGACACTGAAACAACGACAGAATAATCATTGTGCGAGCGGTAACTGTACTATGTTGTGGCAGTACTCGAATAATAATCCAAGACAGTTTACCGTGGATAGAATTAATAGTAGTCTTGGTCACACACGCGAATATGTGATGCTGACCTGTCTTGAGTGTAATCGACGTCGAGGAGCCAGTTTACAAAAGTGGACGCTGTGGTAATTGTGTGTCTTCAGCAATTACTTGTAATTGTTCGCGCACAAATCCACACTGAAGAGCAGTTGAATCTAACCTGTAGATTGCAGGTCTACCCGTGGATCTTACCACGCTAGAAATTTTATGTGTGGTCACACTCCAGATAGGAATCAGTTGCTCTTCTTTTACCTGCTTCAAGGTCACCAGGTTTATACAAATCTCTTGCAGTCACATTACCTAGTACTGGTTGAGAGAAAGAGTCGCGTCGTTGTATTGGTATATGTTTTTTGTGATCGCATTGGTACGCTTCATAGAAGTTGCACGAGTAATTTCATTATTTAACGCAGCTATCACACTTGGTAATCGTGCAACCCATTCACGAGATCTATTGTCTTTCTGAACTATTTCCTTCGCATACTGATATCCAAGTAACCGCTCAGCAAGTGTTCGATTAAATCGTTCAACGATTGCCTGATCACGATGAATTGCGGTATGTCCTCGTCTGATTTTAACGTTGTGTTGCTTCATCAACGATGATACTGCACCAAGAAATTCCTTGTCAGGGTCAACCTGTAATAGTTGTGGTCATCGCAAGTGTCCACGTTGATAAATTTGTTCAAACGCAGTTGCAACTTCAGTTGCTGTTTTAGTTGATAGTGGTTCCGCTTCTTATATCTACTTGCAACGTCAACGACAGTTAACGCGTATTTGTATGTGCGTGATTGACGTCTGCGTATTTTAATAGTATCGTGTGGTAAAAACAAAATAGCTGCTTGATGAACTTCATAGAGAGTGCTGACTTGAAAATGTGCGTGCTGAATTTTTTTTTAGGTGGAGGTAGATTTGCCACATTGCCTGTCGTGCTAACCAATTTGCAGCAACAGAACGTGAGACATCTGTTGCATCAGCAAGTTTACTAATCGTTGCTCTACCTCTCCAATATCCCCTTGGACTATAATAAACCGTTTCCATCATTATGATACTAATCAGTTGATTAATTACCAGCCCCTAACACTAGTTTACCTTTCATCGCAGATTTTACTAGGAAGCTAGTAAGTTTTTCTCTGAGAAATTTATTTTTTATGGAATTTAACGCATGAATCAACTTCACATCTGCAATATGTCGTTGTTGTATCTCTTTATTTTAATACGCAACATCATGAACGTGACACGCTTGATCAATCTCATTTATTGGATACTCTCCAGGTTTCGGTTGGTCTCGTTCGTCAAGTCCAATATCAAGTCGAGTTCCAGGACCACAATAATTATATCCAGGAAGACGTTTCTCACCAGGGTATTTAGCCCATGGAACCCCTGGTAATTTTCCTAGTGAAGCAGCGATATCACCTCCCCTGACAGACGAAACAAATTTGTATTTTTTTGTAACACATTTCACACACTTGCCTGTAAGTGCACGCTTTTTATTGTTTGTTATTATTGTTGTTACACCACTGGTGGGGGTGGATGCTCTGCATCGAACACAGTATAAATTCATATTATTTATTATATTTGTACAACATGGACATTACTGACTTTTCAGCGACACGAAAGCAAGAGCCAGTCAAGCATCATCTAGCGCTACCAAATTCTATCAGAGCAATTATACTTGGCCCATCTGGGTCTGGTAAGACGCAATCGCTGCTTAATCTGATAATGAGATGGCTCAAGTGGGATAAGTTTATATTTATTGGCACCATCTGTAGATGATCAACGATGCTATGAAGTACTCAAAAATTTTAATGAAAATGCAAAAATTGTTGGATGAAGACGCCAATGATATTATCGATTTTGGTATCCATCAATAAGGTCGCGCACAAAAGATCGCGCTTCAAAAGGTCGTGCACAAAATGTCGCCGAACAAACGATCGACGGGCTAATAAGATCGCCTCATATAAGATCGAAATAACAGGCCATTTAAATAGTTTTTTCATATACCCACTCCGTGTTTTGTAATTGGCTTCACATGTCTCACTTAAATGCATCCATGCATATAATCTTCTCTCGTTTGAGTAAAGATTTAACAAATAAGTGAAGCACTTCACTTTTACAAGCAAACATTAATTTATATGTGAAATTTAGTGAACAGTGAGTACAGATGAAAGAAATAAAATAAGCTTTTCAGTGTATAGTAATTGGCTTCACATCTCGTTTGCGTAAAGATTAAAGATACAAAGCAAACATTAATGTATATGCCTAGTGCCATTCTTCGCAGTGCTCTAGTGGGAGGTAATCATTCTCGGCAGAATATTGACTGGAGGTCTGACGGTGCCCCTATATAAGTCGAAGAATTTTAAAAAGTTTAAAAATTAAAACTAGACATGGAAGTTATTAAAACGCAGAAAGGACGGAATATGCTTGTGTTAGATGGGTATTGTTTTCTACAAGAGAAGATTGGTGTCAATGGTAATCTAATCTGGAAGTGTTCAGAATACAAGGATTCGAAGTGTACGGCACGTTGTCATACTTTTGACGGTGCTGTAGTGAGAAAAACTGCAGCACGTAATCATGTTCCAGATGCAGCAAAAATTGAAGCACGCAAAGTCATGACAGACATAAATCTACGAGCTGCAACGACTCAGAAATCCACTCATCAGATCGTGGCAAGTACATCAGCAGAAGTGACGGCAGCTGTAGCTGCTCAACTTCCGTCAGTCTGTGGAATCAAGCGAACGATCCGTCGAGCTCGTCGGGAACAACAACTACCTCTTCCAACTCCAGGCAGTCTTCAGGATCTCATCATACCCGACGCATATAAGACCACTAGTACCTGAGAAAATTTCCTGTTATATGATAGTGGTCCTGTTCAAAACTGAATTGTGATTTTTCTACACAACGTAACCTGGATCGGATGGTGCGATGCCCACATTTTGTATCCCGATGGGACATTTAAGTCGTCTCCGCCACTCTTTAAGCAGATCTACAAAATCCATGCAGTGAAGTACAGCAACGTAATACCAACAATTTTTATCTTGATGTGTGACAGAAATAGCAATAGTTATGTTCGCGTTTTAAATGAGCTTAAACGACTTCAGCCGGATCTCAATCCAACTACCTCCATGCAAGGATTTTGAACAGGCGGCAATCCTTGCATGGAGTACAGTCTTTCCAACTTCAACTCAACGTGGATGCTTGTTCCATCTCAGTCAATGTATATGGCGTCATCTGCAAGCGATTCCAGACCTACAACAGCGCTACACAACTGACGCAGATTTTGCATTAGCAATACGTCAGTTAGCGGCACTGGCTTTTGATCGGGCGACCATGTCGGCGAGGAAGAGGACATAGCGCACCAATATTTCCACACTCTCTTTGGTATTGTTACGATGCTTCCCTGGATGATCTTCCAAAAACAAACAACGCAGTAGAGGGTTGGCATCGAGGATTCAGCCAACTTCTAGGTGCTCACCATCCTACCATATGGAAGTTTATTAACGGACTCAAAAAAGAACAGAGCCTGAACGAAATGAAGCTGGAACAATATGTTGCCGGACAGCAACCTCCACCAGCAAAACGGGTATACAAAGACACCACCATAGGATCAAAACTATTGTAGCTGACTATGGGCACCGACCAATTACCGATTATCTTCGTGGTATTGCTCACAACTTGAGTTTGCAAAATTAACTACAAACATTTTAGTTTTGAATTTTTAGCGTAAACTTTGGCATAATATTTACTATTATTACAATAATTGTGTCTATCATGTCTACAAATTAGCTATTGTTCAATTTCTCTTCTGACATTACCTAGATTAATTAAAACAATTTTTAATAATTACAGTAATATTTTTTTAAAAATATTTGATATAATATATAAGAATTCGATATATATAGATATTATCAGTATTCATATAATTATTTAAGTGTATTGGGTGATCATATATCCGGCGATCTTATTAGCATGTCGGTCTTTTGTTCGGCGACATTTTGTGCGCGAGATTTTGTGCGCGACCTTTACAAGCGCGATCTTTTGTTTGTGACCTTATTGACCTAAACCATCGATTTTATCACCGATATTGATGAAGTCCAATCTGTAGATGACATCGATGGATTTATTAATAATCTCGTAGCATACGATGATGTGATTCTGCACAAATAATCAAATCCAGCTTGGATATTTTCCAGAGGCAGACATACAAATACTGACGTTATTTATGTTACTCAGCGATATACACAAATACCTAAAGTGATCAGAGACAATTGTAATATTTTAGTTGTGTTTAATGGAGCCGATACACATACTCTACGAAATATTCATCAGACTTGGTGTTCACGGGATATGGATATAATTAAGTTCAAAAACTTCTTTGCGCGAGCACAAGCTACCCCACACGGATTTTATCACGATAAATTTACATGACCCCAGCTCGTATCGTATAGGTATCGATAAAATGTTTGGTTAAGACAGCAGCAGGGAGGGTGACCACCAACAGTAAGTGAACGAAGAGTAAACGAACATGCAAAAAAATTTGAAAACACGAGCTTCAAAAATAAAATAACAAAATGAGCTAACCAAATTAGAGGAATCTCGATCGGTTAGAAGTTTCGGTTTAGCGTTATTGACGCTGGTGTTTTTTTTACCCTCCGTAGGAAGTTTTATTTCGGTCCGAAAACTTGGTCTGTTCACCCTCCCTGCTGCTAAATGCAACCTTTGGACGGAAATTGGTTATTTTTGTAAAAAAAAGAAGTAAGCAATTATAATTATAATTAAGCAATCTCATGTTCGTCTGCGGTTCCCAGGTATATTTGAAAACGCCAAGATTAGTTCCCTCTGTGTGTGTGTTTTGCGCACTATGCTACATTATGATATTCTGTGTAATAGTAATTGGAGATAAATCTAATTTCTATACGAAACAATTTGCAAAAACACCATATATATATATATATATATATATATATTGTTATGTATAGGCTCGTTCAAAAGTAACAAAGGAGTGAAACCAACAAGCTTTGTAAGTTTTAACAAAAATAATTTATTTCCCTAGAAAATACGGTGAAAAGGTGAAAATAGAAAATAGGACTTACAGTTTGAGAAGACAATCCAAACATTTATCCTAGTATTGAAAAGATTAAAGTCCTATCACTAAATACTTTTAACTGAATCCAGGTTCGAATCTTGATGACGTTCCAAGATGGAGGATGATGACGTCAGGTGAAGTCTTTATACGAATGTCAAGAGTTCCACGTTGACCACAACTTGTAATGTTCCAATTTAGAATAAATTTCCACTCAATGTCTTTGTCCTAAAACTATTATACAAAGGAATCACTTGTATAGTTCTCCAGGGAATAAATTATTATATTCTAAAAAACAGATGAACTTGTGAACAAGCTGTCATCTATGATAAAACATCTCGAGCTCCAAAGATGTAAAAATACAACTCTTTCCGGCACCTAATAGACCTATATCCTTATTTTTGAAGATATATTATACAACTGACTATTTCACGGGGATCTGAGTATTTTTAAACTGAACTAAGACGTCATTTCAGGCGCTCACGATAGAACGCGTGGCTATTTCATCATCAAATAGCGCAGTAAGTAATGTAATTACACGTAGGCCAGAAAATGACCTTGGCAATAACCAATCGTTTTCGCGTAGTTTTTACTAAATCGACAAACCATGGCATGCTAAAATCGTGCTTATGCGAGTCATACTACGTTTTATATAAACATAATATCTCTTTCAAAAATATCAAATCCCGTGAAAATAATCATTACAATGAAATGTAATGATACAAAAATAAAATAAAAAAAAATTTAAAATTAACACACAAGTAATTCAATTACATATTCATAACAATATATATATATATATATATATATATATATATATATATATATTGCTATTGAAAGGTGAATCGATGACGGTTTCTTTTTTTATCCATGATGGGTCTAGTCATATTTAAGCAATAATGAGCATACTCTGATTCAGTTTTAGATTGGAGACAAAGTACTCAAATTTTAAACGTTTGCTAGCTATTCAGGCTATACAAAATAGCATCCTGAGTGACATGAATTTTTAACTGTTTAACTTAATGAGTCAGGGCGAAAAATCCCCAATAAAATTGTCAATAAAATGCTTTTGTTGGTTTCAATTTATTTCTCTGTCTCAACTTCTAAACGCATGTTTTTAGTTGATCTGTTCTTTACAAACTGTTCTTTACAATAACTTTACTACTTAAATAAAAATTAGGCTCTCTAAATGAGGTCTACTAATGAGCTAGAATCTAAATAAAATATTGCATATGACTCATGATTCCTGAACTAGGCTGATCAATGCATAAGAGTGTATAATGGGCATGATCCCAGATTAAGTAGAAACTGTGCTAGGCTGATCCCAGCCACAAACTTAATTTTGGACAGATCCCAGCTTAAGCAGAATCTCTGCTAGGCAAATCCTTGCATTAGAGTGTATTCTGGGGTGATCCCAGCTTAAGTACATCCATGATAAGCTGATTCTCGCATAACAGAATATTTCAAGTTGATCCCAGATCAAGTTGAATAGTGCTAGGCTGATCCCAACATGAAGACAATATACTGATTTTAAATTACATGTATACTAACAAAAACCAATCACCTTGCTCATTATCTCCCAATATATGAGTGAGGTGGATGATCCCCTATTTAAGAACCATATAAGAAATGTATTAAACAGACATGGCATTGATTATTATTAGCACTGAATATGAATATCCAATTGGAAGACTCCCAATAAATGGGGGGGGGATGCAAATTATCCCTTATTTAACAACCATATAAGAAATGTATTAATAAGGCATGGCATTTACATAATTATTATAGAATGAGTATCTTACTGATGTGGATTTCCTACCCCATTGCAGCCCCATGACAAACCTATAAAAACAGATGCAATGAGAGTATGATGGCACACCCCACTATGGAGGCACTAACCAAGGCAGTTGTGTGGTGTGGGCAATATGGTAAACCGCCTAAGGTGTCCAAACCCAGGGGTGTGCTGCCCTATTCTCCTGAGTTTGCTGTATTTTTTTTTGCAAGTGGTGTGTGCGGCTAACATGGAGTGCCATTTTTGTCGAGCACAAACTTGCAATGGCCCTGGCACCAACTGGTGATTTTGGGTTGGCAGTGGGTCAGCACAAATCCAGAAAAAATTGTTGGATGCTGAGACTCCAAACTTGTCTGTAACTTTAAAAGGCTGATCACTTTATACTGTCAGATACTACATGCATATTATCTACTATGATTGTATCTTTAAATACTGATGCCAGTGATGACCACTAAGAAGGGTTCTGAACATGCACATTGATCGTGGCCCTCTGTTATTCGACAGCCGAGTATTGCGCTCCAGTCTGAGCTTGATCATCCCACACCAAGTTAATTGATGTCCAGCTCAAACACAACAATGCGCATAATCTCTGGAACATTATGTCCTACTCCCTTACCATGGCTGTCGGTACTCAGCAACATTCTCCTCCATATCTGCATTGCCAGCAAGCAACCACAAAAGTGTTTTGGCTACGGTCTATGCCAGTGAGAAACTTCCACTGTACATGGACATCACCTACCATCCAGCAGTCTGCTTGACTTCGAGACGTCCAATCTGGTTAGGTTTATTGCCAGAGGATATGACAGCTAATTTGATATGTAGTGTCGAGGGGTCTTCAACACATGTTGTAAACTGCTCCCTCGCAGCTGAGCCATCTGTCTGCCCTCCTGGCTTCAACCTTCCATGTCATCTGTGCACCACACTGAACTGCTTCTGGACAGAACAGGGTTGGTGTGCAGTCAACCTTGTCCAATAGGGCCAGGCCATCGACTCTTCCTGTAACTGTCGAGCTCTACAGACCATGTCACACATTGTGAATAACTGTCCATTGACAAAGTCCCCAGTGGACTGCAGGCTCTGAACCGTGCTGATGATGATGATGCTGTTAAATGGCTGAGCATGCACTGCACATGATAAATAAATAAATAAATAATAAAATTGTGATCTTACAACTAGCCCTATGTAGACAGCAGGTTAAGGGGTTAGAAGTATCTTCTTGTATGAGTCAACTGTTTACCTCCCAATCTCAAGGCACAAGATACAAGTGTTTGCTTATGACTATAGCAGAAGTCACACAGGTCATGTATGCATTCAACACCAATTATTTCAGTCATGGGTGACAATGTTTTGAATTTGATTCTACATACCATTAAGTGGCAAGTATTCACTTCATTTGGATTCCTATACATCCACTCTGTTGGAATGTCATTATTTAAATGGCCCAGGAAGTGTGTATGGCAAATTCAAAGTTAAGTATGTAGACATTTTTGGATGAAATGTACCTAAAGGTGTGATCCAATACAATCCAGACTGAATGTTGCACTCTGTGATGTCACAATGAAAATTATGCATACTGATAAATAAATTCGTACTACCCTATCTTGTGATGATTCCACTCGACGTGCTTTTTACCTGTCTCAAGTTTAGCATTTCGCCACCATTGTAAAATACCATAGAGATCGATAAGCCCATAATTACAAGCTTTTTGTTTTTGTTGGTTTTAATGGCATATTTAATGCATTACTGGCCCAATTATGGGAGTCTAATGGGCAACGTCTGTACCAATCTGCATTAGCATATGCTGAATGGTTCTTGAGCTATACCAGTTAAAGCAAAATCTCCTGTGAAGACAGAAAGTTCATTAACAAGGGTTATAACTCTGTCCAAAATGGAATTACATGCCAAAACCCCATAAATGACACAAGTTGATGAGACAATGTCCACACCAAATTATATCAAAATATGTTTTAACGGTTAAAGAACAATGCTGGTTACAATGATCTGCTGAAGTGAAGATTTTTAAAATTCAAAAAAAGTGGCAATGTTTCTACCAAAACTGTACCCAAAATTAAGAAACCTTTAAAAGGCACATCCAAATCTCATATGCCGTGTAAATGTTGTAGTGCTACAGTGGTTAAAAAGGTGTAAATGGACAGTCAGATGGATGGATGGACAGAAAGGGTGATTACTATTGGGTTGCTCCATCTAAATACAACTCTAATGATGATTAAAGAAATAAAGTTTAAAAAATCCCAATACAACTGCATATATTTTGGTCACAAAGACTTTTTTAGAAAATCAAGACACTTTATCCATCCGAATTCCTGAGCTTTTGCATGCTGCACTGGCTCACCACCAAAAATCATTAGTTTATCTGAAAAACAAAATAGATCAAGTTATAGTAGTGCTGACCAACAAATACTGACCCAAGTCTACACATCAAATGTATGAATACAAACTTGTCATTTGTTTGGTGAAAGGTTGGCATTTCTAAATATTGAAAATTCAATAAACTATTTTTAAATCTGGGCAATGATATCCTGTTTTAATGGTAGTAAAATGTCGCTTCAATATACTTTTTCAAAAAGACATCCCCATCACTGAAGAACAATCCCATGGCAGCATTGCAAAATTTGTTAAGCACTTAAAACAAACATCAATAAAACAACCACCGCAACTGAGAAATTGCAAAATAAGCTTACAATGGAATATTTTTGCATACAAATGAGAGATGGAGATGAATTCCATGAAACTATA
>JAECUM010066589.1:0-21567 GCA_016617855.1 Megalonaias nervosa | reverse complement strand
GGATCTGAATTTGATCATCGAAATCAGGGTTTTTATTTATTCCTTATTTCCTATTCAGTAAGAAATATGTAACCGCTTACCGATTCAAAAGTATTTAACAATGATTGGGTTACTTATCCCTTATTCCAGAATCATCAAAGAATAGGCTGCGATTTACTGATTGTAGATTCCAAAACTGCTAAAAATTTTAACACTACTCCGGGCATTCATAGCTAGTCGAACAAGCTAGTTGCTTTAATCTACTGAGACGAAATAATTATTCTTGTTTAACCAAAGAAATACGGGTGTTCTTATTGATACAGTTACATACAGTTGGATACAGATAGATGAACGAGAACGATTACGCTAAAATATATATGACTTGAACCGTTTCTTCAATCATTTTCATCTGATCTCCTCTTTGGCAGTTTCTAGAGTAAGAGATCTCCGTCAACAAAAGGAAAAGTTGCTAAACAATTCGTCAATCCGATTGCGAGAATAGCTCGATAAATATACTTCTCAAGCCTAAATATGGAACATTCACTGCATAAATGATATCTACATGAACCCATCTTTGATATTTTATTTGGTGGGTTAATTTCGACACACAAATGTGTCAAAATAAGTCTTGAAGAAATTCGCAGAAAGTAATACTTGAAATATGAGGGTGATTATAGCACGTGCATTGTGATCCAATTATATCAGGAATTTGTACCAATTGAACCACTTCTTACAGGATTTGGATTTCTAACACTTTTTGAATGTTTGTAGTTAGGAATCTGAGCCAACAGTATGAAAACTTTAGAGGAAAATTCGTAGAAAAGATTTTGTGACATGGGGGTCCAAACAAAGTAAGGAGATAATCTACGATTGGACCGAATATAGGCCAACATTCAAATATTTGGATATGAAACCTACTTTGGGAATCTATTTGGGATCTTTTGACTCCCAAAATAAATACTGACGAAGTTCGTCAAGAGAAATCTCCAAAAAAGTATGGTCTTTATGGAAATGAGCAATAATAAACCGATGTACCTGTAACAGTTACACCAAGCGTTGTATGATCCGTTAGCAATAATAAACTGATGTACCTGTAACAGTTACACCAAGCGTTGTATGATCCGTTAGCAATAATAAACCGATGTACCTGTAACAGTTACACCAAGCGTTGTATGATTCGTTGCTGCGCATATATTGGTATTATATACAATGAAATTTCCCAATTTACTAGCAAATTCTGACCGCTCAGATTCAGATGTGGAGTCTGCTTGAAACAGGGCTGTTGCGATAGTTCTGTGTCAGTGGTACATCGGGTAAGTTATGAACATATTTAATTATCAGTAAACCACTCTCAAGGCTGTAAGCAAGGGAAAAAAATCGCCATTATTATTCAGGGGCCAAATTAAGTCTCTGTCGATGAAAACTATATTTCTTCTTATCGATTACACTATTTGACCTTTTTTGTTGTAAAAGGCAAAGTTTGTGTAGCATAATTCTGTATGGAATGTTAGCAGAATGGTAAGAGTCTCTCTCTCTCTCTCTCTCTCTCTCTCTCGCTCTCTCTCTCTTAGTATTAGTTTGGGATTTAATTCACAAAACTGTAAGTTCCTTTGAAAATCTTTACTTTGTATTCTTGGGAAACAAATTATTTGCTAAATTGTACAAAACATGTTAACTTTCGGTCTTTTATGTTGCTTAGTTCTAGAGCATAATACATTCGTAGCAACTGCCACTTGCATGCTCTTTGATGGCGGGACTCCAACTACATTGACCTGTAGGACTTTTATTTTAAATCCAAACATTTTCTAAAAAAAAAAAGGTAAAGCGGGCAAATATTTTGTAAAGCAGTTGTGGTGCAAGAGCCCATTTCGCCAGGAGAAATGAGATTTATTTGTGGTCTGACTTACTGGCACATAGGTTCTTGCTGTTCCACCAAAACCCGCCTTCATCAATTGTATTTTGTTTTCGAATTTAGTGATTTAAATGATTTGTAAAATAGAACGTTTCTGAGAGAGTCGAGATAGCTCCTGGCCTTAATATCTCTTTCTATAATGTCTTTGGTAGATTCTAGAGAGCAACGTGAACAGCCTGAACCATTCAATCTGCCCATCATTGTGAAAATTTCTCCTAAATTAGTGTTTAAATGATAAGTATAATATTTTTAACACTGTAATTTCTCACGTTCATTGTCATTTAAGCAACCGCTGAACATTGCGGATATCATGTTTGTTCGGTGGAAAATTTAATGTGTGTCTCAATGAACCGATCCATATCATCAACTTTTATCATTTATACTATCATACGGATCAAACAGCTTGCTTAGTTCAGACAAATCTAATAAATTGAAAGGTTAAGCGTTTGCTACATGAGCGTAAATTGTTTGTTTTTAATAAAAGTATTTCCTTGCACACGATATTTTCAGATACCTGTGTCGTGCAGTATGAAGCAGTGCAGCACGTAAAGTACCACAATTCTGACAATGTAAAATTAGAGCAGAAATAAATGATTATAAATAATAAAATAATATTATGAAATTGAGTGGTTAAGATTATCATTACTTTTCTAGAGAAAAGCCTCTATCACCCATGATCTATCCCAATTTAGCAAGCAAGCCACACACGTTGTGCAGTCCGTGATATATTAGCATTAAAAATCCACGAAGGTAAATTGGTCATACAGTGACGAAGAACAGTGACCGACAAAACCGCCCATCATAAATCGCCCATTATAAATTGCTTTCGTTTTATTGTTTTTTTGTTGTCTGTAAATCCGTACGGTTCCTTATCTTTATTTGGAATTGTCAGCAAGTTTCCATTTCCACCAACACTGTCTCCAACTCGGTCACTAATACAATCGCGTAGTACAATTACCCGACTGCAGACACTGTCCTGATTCGTCACGCCCAGGTGCTATACGCACAGGCACTTCTAAACAATTACCTGTTTTACTGGCACAACCGTCAAACAATTAAAGAAAATATCTTCCTGGGGAATATTTAAATCTCCGGCAATTGCACGTTCTGGGGGATCTAGCACACTTATCATGTAAAAGCACGCCGATTACATCTACATCATTTACATCTAAACAATCGCTTTTTCAGTAACTATTACACGGACAAGTGCGTCCTTGGTGACTAACAGGTGTAAAGTCGCTATGGGATTGTTTCTTTAAAGCAAACAATATTTACCGCTGCACCCACCCAGATTATGTTCAACAACGAATATTTCAAACCATTATTAACTCATTTGAGACAAAACAGATCTCGACTGTTATTAAAAAAGGACGCACTTCTTCGGATAACAGTTATTGGGCAAGGACAATCATTAGGTGCAAAATGTACAGGCATAATTGGTGTTTCTTTTTTTTTTAGATGAAAAGAGTGCTAAAACCGCGGTATGCGCGATCGTCGGAGACTTAAAATTTCCCAAGGCAGAGAATTTTAAAAATATAATTGTATGACAATAGAACGAGTTAAAATGGGTAAATAGTGTGGGCGTACTGCAACTGTACATGAATAGTCGGGACAGGGTCTGCCAGGCATGCAATTGTACAACGCGATTTTATTCTTAATAAAAGAACTACGATAGACTCTCAATATTACTTACGTGAATAAAATAATTGAGAAACATCAAGAGAACCGCGTTGATCCTGAAATACAAATGCGCTTGTTTGGTGGTAGATGCATTATATGGTCTTGCCGCAGGAACAACCGTTGGTCTTTGCTTGGCTGATGTCGCAACCACAACAACCATCGTAGTTGCACCAATCGGAATTATTGGCGGGGCTCTATCGATATTAACCGGTGTCTCTGATGATGCTAGCAAATTAATTTCGATGCGATTACATTCACGCATACGTGTCTATTCAAAACTACTTGCAGCGACTCCATGTAGTTTCAACACGATAAGTAAACTGTATTCGGTGGCTATCGAGGATAAAATAACTAACACTACTGTTGCAAACAAGAAACCTTAAGAAATGTCAAGAAACGTTATGGTACAAAGTTTAAAAATAGCTGCACATCTAAGCATTCAATTGTACTGACCTACTGACCCACATAGGTCAATAAAATATGCATAATTCTCCACAGCAGCTGTATAGCATTCACTTGTGTGTAGATGGTAAAACTTGAGGTCTTTATCTTATAGATCACTGAAGCTGTTCTAATTTACGCTCAACGCCTCACATCTTGTAGTTTTCCAAACTAATACATGTTTAATATTAACAAAACTTATCCCAAATAAAAGCTAAACATGGTGACACAACTAAGCATTCAATTGCACGTGCGTCCGCCTTGGATGCGGGAGGTCGTGGGTTCGATCCCAGGCCAAGTCATACCAAAGACTTACAAAATGGTACTAACAGCTACCTTGCTTGGCGCTCAGCATTAAGAGGTTAGTGTTAGGACAGGTCGGCCTGGTGTCAGGATAATATGACTGGGTGGGACATCATGCTACATGTCTGCGGCATGATGCCCCGATGCTTAACATCACTATAAACTGCCACACTGCAGACATTGTAGCGATATAACTGAAAAAGGGTTAAGGCTACGTTAAAAATCCAGATCTCACACACACACATGCACTTGCCGAGTGAACACAGTAGTCCGTGACTACGCTTAGGGGCTAAATGTGGGCAAAACAATATGGTGGCCCATAATGTTTTCTCAACAAACGAGACATCTGTGTAAATCCCTTAGCCAGATTCAGGCTCGAACATTGGCTATAAATAGCAACAAAGAGTGACATATTTGAGCACAAGAGTTGTATAAGATTAAATTTTCTACTCAGTTTTTAAATGTGAGATATGTTTCTGTAAGTGTATTCTATATGTTTCATCTGTGTTTTTGAGACAATTATAGTCGAACATGCGAAACTATAGCACAGCTAACTTTGTTATCTGTAGGTTGGATGATTCCATTCAAGCAGCCTTGCTAGAAGTGATGGCAGTCAGCGTACAGCAGCCATAAAACAACCACAAAGAAAAATCATAAAAGATCAACCCAAGCCTCGTTATCCTTCCCTTGATAATAACAACATTATCCATTAAGCTTGGTAATAATGCCAAACAACGCAAACGATTATGTCAGCCAGAACACTGTGTACTGCATGATACACTAACTACATTGACTGCCGCCTACGTTTAATTTTTAACGCCTACTTTAGCAGAGGCTATCGATTTATGAAGTCTTACAGAATATCAACATTTTGAGACATTCTGAAACTGGAGCTTTATAGCTCAATGACTAAGCATGGCGAACCATAAAGGAAATAGCATCTGCCTAGAAACCCTTGCAGATTGTGACAACTTTATAGTGTCAGAAATTTCCAACACAGATTGTAGTGTATGATATTGCACTCAGACTGGGCAGAAATCGTATGCTGGTAATTGATTCTGAAAGTGATGAAGTTGTATTATTTAAAGAACCTTGTCATCAACAGTACCCAAGGATTACAGATGTATACCTTGTTCCCATGTTGTTTAATTAGCAAGTGCGTTGGATCCACAATACAAATGATTACAGCGATAACCTTACCCACAATTCGATACTGAATTTGAATGAGTGGCCAAGCAACACGTTGGTTAGATGCTATCATAGTCAGAATTACGATCTAATATTCCAAAGACTTACTTTATTCGACTCAACTATAAATAATAGCTCCTTTACTCATTTTGTCTATAACTGTCTTTCTATAACTAGAAATATACAAAATTAGGAACTTCACGCGATATTTCAGCGATTTGTTTTCGACAAGAAGTGCGTCTAATCGTCAATGAGTTAGACTGTCTCATCAGTACATGAGGACTTTTATGGATTAAGAGTATCACTGATTGAATCTTCAAAAGACATTTACATAGGTAGACCTTATTGGGCGAATTGGGGTATTATATCGTAAATCTCTTGCAAGAATTACAGAAGTACAACACCTAGATGATCCCAGATTAATAGGCAATTTTGTTACTACAGACGATTCCTTTTTGAGTTTTGTAAATGTCTATCTACCCTGTGACCTTTTTGAGAAATTTGCGTCAATCATTTGGGTAAAATTAATTTTATTGTAGAAAATGCTAATACACTAACTGTTTTTGTACTAGATGACTGGAATGGTAATACGCTCAAATCCTCTTCCTTGGGAGATGAACTTCACATATTGTGTGATAAATATGGTCATATCATTTCAGATCTAAACTTGAATTATGCTCAAGCATCGGCATTTTTAGTAAACAAGATAGAGATCCCACACTGTGTCTGTAATGATCGATCGCTGGAGTAATCAGGTGCACATGAAACAGATTAATGGATTTTACACATATATAGTAAATGGTGCCCACCTCTGGTAAATATATTAACTAGTAAATCCGAACCTGTTTACAAGGTTATACCAGGCAAAAATAACCGTATCAAAGAACTTCACGACTATGTACGAAATGCTTACCTTATTAGGCATGATATCGGTAAACCTCGTCATGGGCTTCTCAATAAACAAATATGCCTAAAGGAGGGTTTAATTTAAATGTGTCCTTAGACTATGTCAGTAGAAAGAATTAAAACGTAGATCAAATACACTTGCAAATAAATTTGAAAATTTAGGCCAACACTGAATTTTGGAATCAAGTCAAACAAGATACTATTACGACCTACAACTGGACACTAATCTGCACTGATGGGAACCATGGCCAAAATAAAAAAGCAGCATGTGGAAAAATCATTTTGAAACCTTACTCATTAGTGGTAAAAGCGGTTTCTTTCCGTAATTAAGGCCCTATTTTACTCCTTACTGATGTAATCTCGTAGCGCGATCCAACGTGACATACCTAAACAAAAAGAGGGTAGCGTCCATGATATGATTATTTATATGTAGAACATTTTGCATTTGCAGATAGTAGCCCTAATGATCTATTGTTCTGTTTGGTTTGGGGATGTGCAGTACCCAGATCCTATCAAGTAACCAATGGATTGCGGAAGGGTGGTGTTGTTTCGCCTTTGTTATTTAATATATACATAGACGAGGTAAACTGTCGCAGTTTAAGGAACTTATCAAAGCTATTTGAACATTACTCATACACACCAGTCGGGATGTTTGGTCTTTCAGTCAACCTATTTCAAACTGCCATTTTCTCCCTTTGTACTTCTTAACGGTCATGGCCACATATATGTCACCATTTATACGTATTTGGGTAATATTTTAAAATCGAACCGGGTAGATGATGCAGATATGATGAGACATTAGAGATTTGTGTGTGCTCGAACAATAGTGCTTCTAAACAAATTTATACACTGTCCTTTGAATATCAAAATTAGATTATTCAAATCGTACTCATGCAGAATGTATTGTGCTTCTCCGTGGGAAAACGTTAGTGATTTTATGGAAAGAAAACCAGTTATCGGTTATAAAAGATATTCTTCATTTTCTATTAAACCATCCAAGGTGCAACAGTACTTCTGCCATGTTTGTTAAACTATAATGTATTCAGGTTTGAATAAGTAAAGAGAAAGTATCTATTCCCAGTGATGGAAAGAATATCTAATAGTACGAATTACATCTTGAAATCTTAGTGGTAGTGGAGCATTCATTCAAATTCTAGGATACTAGATAGATGGAATAAATTACTCTTTATATAATATTATGCTAATGGTGCCAGCAACATCATGTAGTTGTATATGTTGCTTAAAATTCGTGTATAGGATGCAAATCATATTTTATATTTAAAATGCTTTTTTTATGTGTATGGAATATGCTGTCTAAAACAAAGAATTCTTGTCTTATAATTTTCTTATCTTCAATTTTATCAGAGGACCAACAACATAAGGTTTATAAACAAATATTTCCCTTGGCAGTGCCCAGAGCGCTGATGCCTGTCTAGTGAATTCATATCAAAAGTTGAAATGTTCTTGAAGTTGACAGCAAAGTGACGGAAGAGAAGTTAAACGTTTTATCAACTAATTGACTTCTGGGTGACATGACATGTCTTGGTGAAGTGTATGAAACATGCAACTCATCAGAACACGCCGTTTCATTTAAGACACCTTTTGTGGACCATCTACAAATTTAATGGAGTTTGTGGCACCAACATCATGACAAATATTCCAAACTTGGTCAATCTGCAAGAAAGTTTGTTTCCATATCTAGTATTTATGTCCCTTCAGAGACGAGTTTCATTGCCTCCGGGAATCTGGTTACGAAACGAAAGACGTGACTGCATTCTGGCACTGTGAGTAATTCGACAGAATATTGATGATTTTTCCCAAGATAAAACTTGGACATCCAGACAGCTGATTCCGCCCTAACAGTGTCTACTGCCGTTGTGAAAGAATAGCAGGTTGCATCCGTTCCCCTCCCCAACGAGCCTTCTCAGTCGCGTGGAATAACTTCCAAAATATCACGTCCTGCACTGTCGGAATTAGATTTATAATATAACCATTAATTCACAGAAAGGTTAGAACTTAAATTTATTTCGACATGATACAGATGAATGCATAAAAGTTGTTCATAGATTTATGGACTGTAATAGTATGTTCCAAGCTGGTTTTTCCACTGCTTAGTTGTTGAGTCTTATATTCTCTTATTGCATGTGTCGGTTGCATTTGCGAAATTAACCAGTTCGTTCAGTTTTACAAAGAATGGTATATTAGGTCGTTATCTAAATGTTTTGATAGTCTAGCTACTGAAAAGCGTACAGTTTTTATTGAAAATATATTTCAGGAATCGAAAATCTGTCAGAGTCTTGACTTGCAATCCAATTTATGTTTCCATTAAAAAGTTGACAGGGAGTTTACCAACTGGAGTGACTGTGGAGATGGTGTCTGTATCGTTACTCATGCTCGATCCAGGAAATAGTTTTGTACCTATCCTGCACAACTGCATGGCGAACAGCATTGCAACAGCGTAAAGTGGAATCGGAAATTGTGTCACGTAACGCCCAAAGTTATATTCGTATTCACATAACTAGCTAACATATACAATGATCAATACAACATCATAAAAGGAAAGAGACATCAGATCAATTAAATGAATCGTATCAAAACAAATCGGAATGCTAGACTACAAATCTGAAGTAAAACAAACACCACCGCTGGTTATTTCAGTCAGGCACGTAGCTTTACACGTGCAAAGTCCTAAACTCTTTATCATCATTGGTTTCTTGCAAAACGTCGGTTGAATGACCCGGTCTGGTAATGCAGCTAATGCTATTTCAGGAAAGTGGGAACAGAAAAACTTGTTTAAACTGAATCCATATCCATTAAATTGTGCAACCTATGTCATAAAAACAAGTTAACTAACAATATATATATATATATATATATATATATATATATATATATATATATATATATATATATATATTAATGTTGTTATTACAAACGTCGTAATAATCTGCACGATATGCACAACAATCCATGTTGTGCTTTCAAGTCCGGTAGTATAGCGAGTGTATGGATTGTGTGCAAGAAATAAATTAAAGAAAATGGCAACATATCCACCCAGCTTAGCTTTAGCAGTGCTCCTAGTGCTGTTGAAAGTTGAACCGTCATATATTTCGGCCATTTTATTACCTTACTATGTTAGAAGTAAATCGAAACAGAGGAAAATATTTAACAAAACTGTGCAGTTTTAAAAAACGTATCAAAAAAGATTTTAACGAAATGATTGAGGTAATTCCGTCTAAATTCATTTACAGTTCGTTAATGCTCTTTAAACTTTTTCCTGTCATATGTGGCCATAAAATTAAATTTCTATCGGATTAACTTGTCATATGTGGATATAAAATTACATTTTTATCTAATTAACTTGTCATATGTGGATATAAAATTACATTTCTATCTAATTAACTTGTCATATGTGGCCATAAAATTACATTTCTATCTAATTAACTTGTCATATGTTGCCATAAAATTACATTTCCATCTAATTAACTTGTCATATGTGGCCATAAAATTACATTTCTATCTAATTAACTTGTCAAATGTGGCCATAAGCTTACATTTCTATCTAATTAGCTTGTTCAAAGTGTTGTGCTTACACATCTTGGATGTAGAAGGCAATATTTGTTAGCTCATTAAATGTTGTAATCTGACATTGGACACCGGAGCTGAAACAAAACTAAGAGCAACAACATTAACAACAACATCGAACTTAGATAACATTTGCCTTCATGTTTCTTATATGTAGTGAAACATTGGAAGGAATATTGACTGCAACGACAATAAATACTACAACAACATTAATAATAATCATAATATTGCTTAAAACTCATAGGTTGACTAATTGAATTCGAAGACTAGCGCAGCTGCCTTATTATGTTTCTAAGATCACAAATAAATAAATACATACATGTATATATATATATATATATATATATATATATATATATATATATATATATATATATATATATGTGTGTGTGTGTGTGTGTGTGTGTGTGTGTGTGTGTGTGTGTGTGTGCGAATCAAGGAGTTACCAGTCCAGCAAAATAGATTCCTGGAATGTTTGTTGTTTAATGTTCAACAGTATTGGATTCGTGTAAATATGATGCTATGTTGTTAAACTGAATGTAACGGCTGCATTTTGGATATGAGTGCGTTTGATGGCTGTTGTGTGGGTGAGTGTAAGTCCAATATAGCTAGATTACTGTAAGTGTGATTCAAACGTATGTTCAGTTATATAGTACTTATTTAAGGCGATTTACATGATATATTCCTACAACTTACATGAGGTTCTTTCGATGGCTCAGATGCTGGATTGGCGTTTTCCATATTTAGTAAAATAAGATCCCTGGATACATATATAAATACATACATATATACATGCATACGTACATACATACATACATACATACATACATACATACTTACCAACTGGCCAAATAAATTGTGAAGCAGATTGGGGCAGAATCGAACTTTCAAAGCAATTTCGGATTATGAAATAATGAACAACGAAAACATGTCACGCTTAGTTATTTACTAGCATATGTGAATGTATTAAGTACATGTATTCCCTTGTAAGGTTCCTAATCATCCTACGACTTTCATGAGCACACTTGCTTTCTGTCTGAGCTATACGTAACTTCTCAAGTCCACTAAATGTTTTCTCGTTTGTTGAGTAAGCGTGTTTAATGTTTACTGGCCCTCTCTGATAAATATCTTGCCCCTGCGTTGGCATCGCACTCAGAGTTTGTCTGCCTATTATATCAATAGTGTAGCTAAATAATTGTAGGCTTCAGTATCAACACTTCATATTTTTATCAACAGGATCTCTAATGTCAGCACGATGTCTTTCACTGTACCAGCAATAATGTATTATTAATCTTCAAACAGAGTTATATTGCAACTTATACAACAATTAACATACACATAGCGATTACATCTACTGTAAGTTACGAACAACTTGATTATGGGGGAGGGGAGGGATTTTCATTTGAGATGAAATATGTTTGTAATGTGGCGAATTTTGAAGACTTATTGAAAATTAATGTGAACAATTGTGCATTGAAGTTAGCTTAGTCAAGCCAAAAGGTCTTGAGAAAGTTCACTGATATTTCTCTTATTTCATCTCTGAAACATAAAAGGGTCTACGTTAAGCTTCATTAGAATTTGACCGAGTCATCGTAATGGTATAGTGACACAGCGTACATAGAATTACAACCGTATCAGTCGGGAGAGGACTTTATGTCAAATAATTGATCTTCAAAGGAAAGCTAATTGCAGCATATTTTAGGCTGGTGGAATCTGACGAAAGACGTGATTATTTGGGCAGAATTTTAGGACAAGTTACTTCCGATTGGTCAGTAAAGAATTAAGGCGTACACTTTGGGAAACTAGAATTTAGGGTACCGACTTGCTCAGAATTCTTCAGTTCGACTCTTGCCTTGTGAGAAGACTAAAGGTCTAACTCCGTGGGAACAATAGAATTGTGTTTCCCTCATTAACGAAGAAAGGTCAGATAGCTGTCTTGGAAAGGAAAAAAAACGACAGGCTATAGAGATTTGACACACGACTGTGTGGGGATAAAGAAAGAACAGCATTAAGGTACGCAATTTTAGTTTCAATATAATATTCTATTTTCATTTGTTTGTTTTATGCAAATGTGTTTAATGTGCTTATGATTCATGCTATGTCTAGATTGTTCAAGTTCATAGGAATCTTTAATGCTAGAGTTGTATGCAATTGATTAATTTTACAGTTAGTTCATTGATAGAATTGACGGATTGCATGTAATCAGATATTCAATGTGCAGTATTTTCATAGGGATTTATGATGTAACCCAAAGAATGTTCAAATATGCAGTATTTCATAGAGATTTATGACTTAACCCTAATATGCAGATGTGTCATATATTTTTATGGTTACATAAATTGATTTCCTGTGTAGGATGATATTGTTATCGTGAGTTAATGACAATTGTATATTTAGATATGATTTCGCAATGCTTAAATGATCTTGCAGGTTATTGGTTATTGTAGCTAGATTTAGTGAATATTATGCCAATAGTAATTGAACATTTATCTTATTGAACACGAATTGACTAGTCAGATGTAAATAAGACGTGTAGTAATGTATGCTGGTATATACGACCGCATGTGTCTGTAGAGAACACGTGGTAATTTCTAATCAATTGCCATGCGGCGAGGGCAATGAACTTCAGCTAAGGTCATTTGTACAAAAATAGCGTGTATCTTACCGAAATACAGGAATTTGTAAGGACCGTTATTTGTTAAGATCACATCATGTCAGAATTTGTGCAGTGTGAATCGCCAATCTGAATACTCTCGTGTTTAAGGAAACAGCTTTATACTCCGAGAGAGAGAGAAAGGAAAGGAGGAGTCAAGTAAAGGAAAATCCGATGAGTCAAGGGGAAATCCGCATCTAAGAGAGGTCGAAATAAACAGGGGTCAGAAAGAGGACCAAAGCGCACGCATTAGACGTGGAAACAAGACGAGAGGTGACAGACGCCAGGTGATGCTGTCAAGCGTGGAATTAACTCTAAATTCACTACTCGTAATATGATGCAAATTGAACACTGCGACTAAATTCTATCAATGTGTATCCGTTGGATTGAAAGTGAAATTTTGGTCATGCATTAATTGAAAGTGAAATTTTGGTTATGCATTAATTGATTACAATTATTTTAGTAAATCTGTTGTATTAGTTGAAAGTGAAATTTTGGTTATGTACTAATTGATTAAATTTATTTTTATTTATTGGTAAAGGGGGCTCGTAGTTGTTATTTCTTTCAATAACCTTGCTCAGCTATCTGTTAACGTTCCATCTATCCGTCCACACTGGGCAATAACACCGTGGGAGGTCATTCCCTAGTTAACGAACGCCAAATCAATTAAGGAGGCTTTAATATTTAAAGTCCCCCGTTACAATGTTCTTTTCTGTTACCTCAAGATAATTAATAATTTTTCTAAACTATATCATGGATAAAATGTGTTAGTTTGCTACAAATCATAGCAAGATAATTTTTCCTGATATTGACAAATGATTTCCTAAACTTATACAAAAGAGTGCCAGGTCATTTTCCAGAACATAAAATTGTTGGTCCCTAACATAATTTTGGAATACCGTGTTACGTATAGCGTTACGTTGAGAAATACCGCGGTATACCACGGTACAAATTTGGTCGCCATACCCAGCTCTAGTATGTATGTATGTATGTATGTATGTATGTATGTATGTATGTATGTATGTATGTAAGCCTATGTAAGTTTGTTTGTAGCTGAGTATTACTTTCCTTTTGCCTAATGATTGAGTTTTCGTCTACCTCGAGTCCTTTTTTTTGTAACTTCTGCTATCCATTTGGGGGTGAGCGTATGGTCCTGTGGCTTGGAGCACTTGTGCATGAAAACTAGACGATAGTTGCCGTTACTCGATGACTGGGTTCATATATGGTCATTGTACGCAGCCAAGGAATGTAATGCATGTGATGTATACTCCTCCAGGTTTACATTGTGATTATATCTAGGAATAATCTGTCTTTAATAAAATGATCTAAAATAAGTTTAAGTACCTTACCAAGTATTTGTTTCAACTTAAAATCAATTCATCTCCACAGATGGATGCCAAATTAACTATCAAGTTGAATCAATCACGACAAGAAATTTGTAAGCATATTCTTATATATTGATCTCTCTCTTTCGCTATGTCATTTGCTCCTCATACTCCCGGCAAAATGACAGTGAGACAGTGTTGTACATTCAGACCTTTATATCAGGGTTTTCCATATCTTGTCTTGATGGCAAACATCCCAATGGAGATCAGCCCCATCAGAATAAAATCTATAATGAATATAGATAACTTCATAACACAGTACAGAATCTCCACTGGGATATTCGGCCCTTCAGCGATATATGCTTGCTATTTTAGTGACTAAGAAATGAAAACGAACGTCATAAATATGCCTGTGTATTTGCTGTATTGCCACTAATGAAGGATATCCGTTTTGTTTTATTGATTTCGATATTGTTGAATTTGTGCGGGCCATAAAAAACGGACCTAACAAAAGGATATTAAAAATGTCTATATTTCATTTAAATGTTAGGTACATCCAAGAAAGTATTAAATTATTTAGAACGTATAGCTGAAGAAATTTCAATATTGCGCTTTAGTAACACACGTGTAAATTCTAGAATCCACATAAAACTAGTTGATTTCATAAAAACTTTCAGAAAAGACAGAAACTGTGATAGAGACGGCAGCATGATATACGTTCGAATGTTTCGAACTGTAACTACAATAACAACAGTCCTATGTGAACTAAGATAACGATACCCTCAACTTTAGGCTAGGGAAGAGATCAAACTACTCTCGTACTAATTTCTGGAAAAGTTTTCAAACTTCAATTGATATTATAATCTACACGTATAAACGTATTATTATTATTATTATTATAGGGGTCTATAACATTGGTTTATTCAGAGCTTCCATCTCTGCCTAATGATTTGATGCTATTACAAGATCTAGTCTATGATATATCATAGCAAATACTAAAGAAGCTACTTCAATTAATAAAACCTTACTCGATTCGATCTTTGTAAGTAATGGAATAACTTTACTTCGGATTCATATTTTAATAATTGAGATATAAGTGGCAATAATACAGCTAATATAGCATTTAGTATCAACAAGAACCTCAAAGCGACCTATAAGTGCCGTGTCTGTATTTACAGCAAAGCTTAATTCATTAGATGCTCTCGAAAAAGATCTGTTGCTAAATCCCCAAGTCGTATTGATGATGCAGCTGATATATTCACCAAAATTTATATTAAAATTTTCGACTTTGTGTATTGCTTCTAAAACTGTAAATATTCCACCTACTGATAAACTGCGGTCTGATTGCCAATTTTGAATAATGATAAGGAAAGGTGATAGAACAAGCAATATGCCTTTAACTATGGTTGTCCAAACGATTGGAATCAATACATATAAATCAGGGACACAATAAATAGCATGCACAGGTATGCAATATGTAGATAATCTTTATGCATATCATTCAGATTGAGAGAAAAAGATTCAAAACATTTTGAAAAATTATAAAACCAAATTGGAAAGAGACAAATCCTTGAACGTCTATCCCTCACTTGAGGTTACAAATAACATTGAATTTCTTTTAGTTTTTATTTTTCTTTTCGGCCTTTATAACGAGAAAGAAAATGCTAACATAGTAAATGACTACTTTCGATTACAACTACGGATGATAACATAGTTTTTCTCCCATATGTTAAAACGGTTGCGTTGCCGCCTTGAATATAATTAATTTCCTATAACAGGTATTTTAAGAAGTATCAGTCAAGATTCCTTCCCTGTCATTGCCCCGTTTTCTCAACTGAGTGGAACTGTATGATTATACAATAAGTCAATGGAACAATATCAGCTTTCTTTTATCATATATTGTGTATTTTCAAAAGCCGCCTATCAGAGGCTTAATATTTATACTGAATGAATAGTAGTGTCAGTTAAGATGGTTTTAAAACTATGTAATAGAAACGAAACGGTCATGTGGTACGATGCTTATGCACGAGAAACTATTATAAAAGCTGATGGACCACAAAGATCCTATCTTATGTCTGTCTTATTTCTAATCTACAGAAACGATACTGCCATAATATAAATTATCTCACCCGTCTCTTCGCAGATGATTCATCTCTACATTATTCATCCCCTTCTTGTGCTGAAAAAGAACTGCTCATTAATGATGATCAGATTAAACTGCATAAATGGTCCAAACAAAGGTGTTTAACATTTAATTCAGGCAGTTTGAAAAGAGAAATAACAGTGACTATGTTTTAAACCAACATGAAATAAACACATATGCCTGAACATTTGTATGAAATACTGATCATAAGTATGTGGATTCTCGCTGCAATAATCTCGGAATACTACTTTCATTAAATATCAGATGGACTTGTCATGATAATATCATTCTAATTTTTAAACAAAAATAAAAACTGAGCAGACTAATTTTAGCTTAACTGTATTTAACAAATATCATGCAAATTGTTGGAAAACACTTACGTAGTCTCTGGTGGATATTCTTTTATAAATTCCAAACATTTGAAAACAATAGCTAAAAGACGAACAGATAGTTACGGGACTTCTAAAATACATAAATAGACAATCTGTTTATTTTTGAAACATATAAATTGTCAGCAATGTAGAGGAACGAGACAAAGCTTAACAAGATAGAAAAGAACACGTAAATGTAGCATAGAGTGCTTTGAAAGATAGAAGTAGAATGTTTAGTTTTAGTCATCGAGCATTTGGTAATATCCATACTAGACTTCATCATAATGTAAGCACTTTCAAAGCAGATCTTAACAGTGACAAACCTGTTGATACTCCTTTTGGCTTCCTGTGGTGGCAGTGAAAGCATCTTGTATTTCTTCATGTTCTGTCCCAAGTATAGTCAGCACCGAAATGGTTTAATTTAATAATTACTCATACTGTCTTATCTAAGTCTTAACTTAGATTTACTGCTTTGGGGTTCACTGCCACCTACTCTCTCTCTCTCTCTCTCTCTCTCTCTCTCACACACACACACACACACACACACACACACACACAAGTTATCATTATCAGTGTTTGCTAATTTAAGTTGTTAAAATTTGTGCCTACTCCCATAGTATCTCATTGTGGAAATAAACTATGTTTAAACCAAAACGAAGTTAACACTGCCACTCAAATGAAAGTTATACACACTATTAAGTTCAAATGTCAGCATGAAAAACTGCTTAATAATAAAATTTTGAGTAAAACTACACTCATCGCATTTGAATGAAATTAATTACTGGTGGCCTATGTTTCATTACAACTAGTTATTTCTACACAACATGGTTTTAATAATTTGTAGAAATGTCTACACTTTCATTCATGGTTATCTTAAATCAGGTTTTTACCAGGAAATAACATGTAAAAATTGTGTTGATCAGTTCGATTATCTTTATTAGTTTAATATGCAAATAAATGTCTTGTTGGCACAAGTATATGAATTTGTGTGCGTGTGTTCATTTGTCTAACAATCTGTATCCTCATTTATCTATACAAAATTGCAGGAGAATCGTCCAGAATTCAAACTTCAAATATTTTTCTAGAATGGAAATATTGCATGGTATTCATTAGACCTAATAATACATCCTGATGCTCATTATGCGGTTGAGTTGGCACGTGAGTAACATTATTCCCAAGATAAACAGATTTTGTCACGCGCAGTTAGCTATCGAATTCGCTTGCAGATAAAACATGCTAAGAGAATTAATTTCTCATGTTGTTTATTTAAGAAAATATCTTCGAGATATCAGAGATTTCATGCTTACTCTAGTGTAACTTTTTGTATTTAGAATAGTATCAACTTTGTCGTACTTTACGGACAACAGCATCAACTTAGCTGTGCTTTTGAACGATACTTCGCCTTGTTTTGGGAAAGCAAGAGGCCACCACAGTAATATGTGGTGTAAGAGAACCGGACATTTACTCGTTTGCAAATATGGCTTCAGCAAGCAAACAACTGCAAAGATAACCGGCCTTTAATCTGACGCCAAGCGAGACAAGTCCTAGGCAGGACATATTTATTTGTCTTGCGAATCTTCGAGATCGCTACTGACCGGCAACTTTGATCACAAATGGAACTAATAGAATGTATGATGGGGTTTGCACGGAGACAAGGAAATCCAAGTCCATAGGGTTAATTTACATGTACGATGCTTTAAACCCTTAACTGGGATTTCCTTCTCTAGGTGCAAACCCCAACGTATGCTATTTTTCCCACACACTATTTTTCTTTAATGTAATAGAACTTTTCGTTTTTGTAATATAGTTTTAGTACATTCAACACATACAGTATTCATCACTCACTATTATTTCCTCACATTTATCTGTAGGTCACCAGGTCTTATAATGTTTTATGACAATCAGAATAATATTCTCGGTAAAATCCGACTATATTTGCCGATTATCCATCCTCGCCTTCAAACTGCAAGAACTTAACAGTTATAATCGTTAAGTATTGTAAGTATAACGTAAAGAGGTTTAAAGCCACGTAGAAATGTCTGTTACATTCAGCGCATTAATACGAATATGTTAATGAAGGCTGTTGTGTGACCTTTTCCATCCGATGTACACAGGTTTTACTAGTCAGAAAATAATAACATAAAATGTTTGATAGCAGTGAGTTATTATCACATTTGATAGAAGCATTTTATATGAAATTAATTAAATAATTAATATTTATTGTACTGAAACAACTGCATCTCCATCGAGCCAAGCAGAAGACAATAATGGTTCTGTCCCTTGATAATGTAGTTCCTAACGCGTGGGCACTATGAGTGAGACGACCGGACTAAGATACGAAAAGTAAGGTTATCAAAAGAAGCAACCCACGAGTAAGTTTTGAAACGATACGAGTCCGACACTGAGAAGCTGGGCTTAGGTAAAGATAACCTTATGTGAGGGACGTTGTGAACAACAGAGACTGTCACCAGTGCTTTTAATTTTATCAAAAATGCCTCGTAAAGGTATACAGTATATCTACCCTAAACCTCATAATGTAAAGTCCATTGATCATTCTTTTGTTATGTTTTCAAAACCTAATGTACTTGTAAGATTCAAATGACACAGTGGCAGTTTTGTCTTCCTGTCTGAAAATGTAATTTCACAGCCGTATTACATACTTGCAGTTGATCCAAGTGCTAGAAATATACCATTCAGGTAATGCACAGAATTGGCTCATAAAACCATTCTTGCGCAGATATGCCAATCATAAGTCAACCGAGCTTTTTATTTCTGATTTGGAAATAGCGTATATATTAAAACTGTTTATATTTCTTCATCATTTATGGCACACTTTACCGATGTGATAAAAATGTATATGTTAATTGTTGTTAAAGACAATGTCTCAGAACAGGAGAAGTTTAGAAATATGGTTACATGTTTTTCACCGTCTATGCTCATAGATTATAAATTAAGATTCGTAGTACTTGTAGGTAAACATATTTACTTAGATCTCACTTTATGACATTGGTTTCCCTCTCGGTAATTCCTGGTGTACCGCTGCTTTCCATGTTCTTTATCAAAGTTTTAGTAATAAACCTGATATTGTTGACAACCTAGAATGTTCTAGAAATGAACTTTTGACCCTCGTCCTGGTCTTCATCTTGTGACTTAGATTTTTATATATGGGAGAAGTAAACATAAATTCTATAATCCTATATTGTTGTATTCAGTTTTTAATGGAGAGGATTTATTTATTTAATTTATTCACAAGAATGTACAAAGGGTTCAGTAATACTTTCGGATTAAATCACTCTTTGGGATCATGGTGAATTCATTTAGAGACAATTTGGATTATGTCATTGTGAAACATCAAGACTGCTATTACGTCAGCATTCTTCCAGGCTACTGGCACATCAGTACGTTCAAAACTAGAAATCATTCCAAACGTCACTTGAATTTATTCGGAATAATATATACTTTTGAACTTGGGCTAGAAGTTGTAGGGTTATCTGGGATTTAATTCATAATAATGTTCTTTTTAAATTTTCACTTTGTATTCCAGGGAGATAAATATTTTGTTAAATGTTACGAAGTTTGTTGGTTTTCGCTCTTTTTCTGCTGCATTCTTTAAGACCATAAATGGTAACAGTTATGAGGATAACCAAATTTGTACGAACAAAAGTCATTGTTTATGTCAAATATCACATATTTAAATCCATGGAGTGATCCAAGCAATTTACGACGCATGCCCGAATTATAGGTAAGAGAATGATTAATCTTCACAGCCTATGATGTCTCAGTTTTCAGCTCTCTATTTTCCTGCGTTTAAAGTTTCTGTTTTACCATTTCGCTGGTAAGTTTTTTGGATACGTGTTACATTGTAGGAAAAATATGAATGTTCTGATGTCCTTTCTACAGTTTGACAATTACTTTAGATTCGTGAACTCATTTTGGCTACCCACTTTACCTTCTGTCTCTCTCTCTCTCTCTCTCTCTCTCTCTCTCTCTCTCTCTCTCTCTCTCTCTGTATGTCTGCTGTCCATCAGTAAATCTAATAATGGGACAAAAGCTAAGAAGTCATTAATATGAAGTGGTCAAGAGTTTGAACAATAGACTTATTTAAAAGCAAGTCGCTCCATGAAAAGTATTATTTTCAAATCATTAGCGGGATCTTAGTTCTAAGTAAAAGCAATTTTATATTCCAAGCTAATACCAAACATTATCTATGAGTATAATATTATTTCCTGTTTTAGCATGATATAAATTAAACATTTAACTCCCAATTGTATACTACCTTTCATATATGTCAACGGTAATTCTGCTGTATGCATTTTCAGTGAATTTTTTTCACACACAAATAAATTTAATATTTACTTTGGCAAGCATATCTTCAAAGATCAAACATCGAGGGTTCACCATGTAATTATCAGATTCATTCTTAACTGAATGTAACGAATGGGGCAATCTAGATACGACAGTCTACAAGTTTCTATTTCACTTTGGTCAGTTAATGTCATAGGAAATCTGATATCCCGAAGCCGTTGTAAAAACATAAATTAAGCATATCGATAGTTTTAAGAAAGCTTTAGCGATTCTTATGTTCCCATTTATGTCTCATATTTGGTTCCTTTTAACCTTTCAAATGTATTATTTAAACCTATAATCCTTTTTATTTTAATTCATCGATTTGAAATTTTTTCTAAGAAGCATTTACATCTAATTATAAGCATCGTCAAAATCAGTTTTAATTAATTCATACAAAACAGTTTTTGCTTTTATTGACACTTCTAGCTAACAGCCACTAAATCACTCAGAATACTATATATTGTGTTGTTTATGGTGAGGTGTGCTATATCTAGCTACTAGCTCTATTAAAACTTAACGAGTTTATGATTTATTCTCGTGATGGAGTGGTTTGCTAGATCCAGCTACAGCTTCTAAAAACATCTTACTGGGCTTAGAGTTCAGTGTTCTGATGGTGTCACCTTTACATACACTTTAATTGGTCTGGTATTGATTAGATAACCTCTGAGAGTAATGCGTGAAACAGATTACGTGGTTATATATATATATATATATATATATATATATATATATAT